>VYZM01007706.1:113554-135766 GCA_013398915.1 Dromas ardeola
GGGGGGGGGGTGTGTGGAACCCAAATTGGGGTCTGTTTATCGCCGAGCAAACAAGACAGCTAAGCCCCGAAGAGCGTGCGGTTCAGACTAGGACATTTATTTCCTTCGGTAGGCACGTCTGGTACACAAACACCATGTCCGGTTTCTTAATAAACTGTTCGGATAAAAACAATCATGGGAAGTTTATCAAGGTGGTCACTTCAAGTTTACTTTGAACTCCACCGTACAGTGAATTTTACATTTAAGGCTTAAACGTTTCAGTTAATTGTGTGAATTGCCGACATGCTACATTAATGTTTACATACACTCAAAATTATATAAAATACAAGCATTTTATTTTTTTTTTTGAGTTCAACAGTATTGCTTAGAATTACAAAATACAGCAACATCTGAAATACTGAGAGTTTCGTAAAAGCAGCAATTTTTCTCCCATTCCCAGTCTTAACTGTCCAGAAAATTACCAAAATAAAAAATATTTACCATGTTACATAAGCCACAGATCTAGAAACATGACCATCAGGCCTTAAACCACAAAACTTAAACATAAACGCAAATGGCAACCGGCTGAGGGCACAATAATAAGTCTCTGTGCTCTATGTATTACAGTTTGTTTTGATTTTTTTTTTCCTCCAGTCCAAAAAATAACAGTGTGTTTAGATAGAAATTCAGAAGGCAGACCGGCTGTGTGATGAACACGTCAGTGCTTCTGCCCTTAATGGTGCAGAACCACCCTGGTGACTACCAATGGACACATTTACACACGTATGGCAAAACAAACGGGTAACAACAGGGTGCAACTCCTTCCTTATGATGGCTCCATAAAAGAAATATCACAATTCCCCACATATGTGCTTAAAGACACAAGTTCTAAAACCTACAGGTGAAATTTCAACCTCTGAAATGTACACTCAGTTGATTCTGTCACAGTAGGAACTGTGTGTACTTAACTCAGGTTGAATTTTGCTGTAATCCAACTATTTAACTATTTTTGGTCCCCACGTGCAAAAAACAACTACTTTGAGCATTTTTTTTCCCTTCTCCCTTTCTTTCACTTGTCTGTCAAGGACAGATTGATTTTTTTTTTTTTAGTGCATGACTTTTCAAGTAAGTAGCCTATGAAAATCTACAAACAGCTTAAAATATCAGGAAGAAATTTCAAGGAAAAGCATTTTCACAATCAAAGATAACATTCCACACTTTTTTTTTTTAAAGTCCATATAAAAAGAAACTGATAGCATATAGGTTCTCACATTTATATTAAACAAAAAAAAAAACTGTTGTATTCAAAAGTAGTTTCTCAGCATATGCAAACTTGTATCTTCCCTTATTCAGAATACATTAATTTAGCCTATAAAAATACAATATGGACAAGTTCTTCTCACTCCCTGACATAAGAATTCACAATTTTGAGACAAAAATTGTAAACTTTTATTACATTCAAAATACATTTCTTAAGTCTTTAGAATTTAAGTTCTGAGGTGTCGGCAGTCAGAGCTCTTGGTATACAGAAGTACGTTATTGCAGAGCCTTTACACAGAAGTAGCTTTCTAAAGTTAAGACAAACTTACTCTTCCCATGTATTTTTTTGTTGCTACCAGGAGGAAAAGAAAGGCTTCCTGCTATGAAAGGTCTGTGTGAACGCATTACTCAGGTGAACAATCCGGCCCTGACTTCCAGTGCTGCTTCGCTCCACAATCACACGCGGCATCTGAACCAGCTGAATGGGACTTTTTTCATCCTTTAATGCCTGAGTAAGGTTTAGTATCTGAAAGAGTAGAAGCAAGTAAGGTGAGGGCACACAAATAAAATTGTGGCTAACAGGCTTATAAATTTAGATGCCACTCTTAAATCAATTCTGTAGAGGACTGAGCCGTCAAATTGTTTTTAAGGGATAACTCTGGCACAAGTAGATATATTTTATTTATTTATTTGGTAACATTATGACATCTTACTGCTATCTGACTATTCTTTTCTTGAACAGTTCATGTAATCCTCTTGGAATTTTTGGAAAATGTTAGACAAAAATTTAAGAGCATTTTAAGTTTAGCACATCTCTTAAGAGCATTGCACCTTTAATGACAAAAAACCTACAAGAAAGCAATCAACATATATTTAACACTGGGTCTACCAGGAGTTCAGCTACAAGGTATTTTCACATCAGAAGATATGAAGCCATATTATTAACCCACACCAAATCCAGCGCTAAGATACAAATTCAGCCCTCGGCTCCCAGGACTCTCTTACCTTCCTTCCAAAACTCCAAATTCTTGAGAAAACTGTTTATCTTGGTTCGAATATTCCAATTTCCACACACCCCCCTGCCCCGCTTCACAAAAAAATATACTTTTAACTACTTTTGGTACCTTAAAGATCTCGCCCCTTACATGCAAGATATATTTCTCTTCAGCCTCCTTATCAACTAGATTCTTCATTTTATAATACTTAAAGTTTTCATTTTTAAGGATGTATTTACAGATGTTTTGGCTATCCTACAAATTCATCTTAACTGAATTAATCCATTATCACCTGATCTAGATACCCAACTCTTCTCTAATGCCCTTGTAACATACTTTGGTTTTACACCAAAAGCAAGTCTAAAATCAGTGTTATAAGGCATCATTTGCTGATGTATTTCTAACCACATCCAAGAATAACCCATTATCTGCATTGCTTTGCTAAATCCATGCCTGAAAACCTGACATCTCCCACAGTGAAACACATTATTGTCTAGCTAGAGAGATTAAAAAAAAAAAAGTAACAACAAAATTAAAAAACCCACACAACAAAACCCCCAAATCTCTGCTGAAATCCACCTTAGGGAAAGGGTACAAAGAAAGGGTCCAGATGCAGCCTTTACAGTGGGAAATTAATTTACACAATCTTCGCTAGATCTCTCTCTCTCTCAATTACATAAATCAAGTTTTTTCCTTAAGCTTTTTGTTAAACAACAGATGCCCTGTAGCCAATTGTCTCATCACAAAAAAAGCTACTTAGCACAGTTGAAAACGGATGAATACTTCAGAAGTGACCTTCCAGTGGCTGCACAAACTTCTCATAGAAGTTATTAAATTGAGTTATAGGAGTTATTTCTGAAATAAGTAAGGTTTGCTGACTTTTAGGCACCACACATAACTAATGTTAACTGGGATTATGTTTGACTAAACAGAGCTGCAGTCTTGTGCGAGGTACTTCTTGATGTGGGAAACTCTGCAGAAAAAGGTCAGATTAAGCCACTCTAGGAATTGTGAGTGTCTGGCTTTAAACTATCCATGCTGAATTTATGGACACAGAAGTCAGTTTCAGTAAATTCGGGGCAAATGGGACTACTAGTTTAATCTAGTCCAATTCCCTTACGTTTTCACAAATCACTGTTTTATGCCTACAAAGAAATAAATAATTTGTTCTTAGCTAAAGCTTGTTTTCCAGTATGTCACACCAGTCTTAAAATTTAAAGCAGGAAGAAGATGGAGAAACCCTTCTCCTCTCTTCTTTCAGTATTAAAAAACCCCACCCAACACTTAATTATCAGCAAATTTCTAATCTAAAAATGGCTGGACTCGTTCCAAGTATGGTTCTGACATTTGCTAGGACTAAGAAATTTTGTTACCTAATATTGCTATCTTGTGAGAGGTATTTCAATTATCAAGTTAACACTCCAAAATAAAGTCACATTTATTTTAATAACATAACAAAATTACCCAACAAATTTTCCATCCAAGTTTATGGCTCTTCTCCAGCGTTTCATTTTTAAAATACCTTCTAAGAACATATAGGTATTAAGTCCTCCCTTATCCCCCACAAAAACAATAAAACACAATTACATTATTTAAGAAAATCTTCTCTAAAAATAAAAAACAATCATCAGTACACACTTTCTGCTGTCTCATCTATATGCAAATAAGAACAAACTCTAGAAAAAAATTTAGTCTTCTCAGATGAAAATACCTTCAAGTGTCTTTCAGTTCATGTAACTCTAAAAATATATAAATAAAAAAATGTAAAGAAGCCGTCTTACCTGCCCCCTCATAACAGACATTTGGTTTTCAAAAGTAGCCTTGTCAAATCCTTTGTCAGTCTTTAATAAAGAAAACAAACAGTTATTATAGGAAATGACACATTTCTTTTTAGCTATGTATTTAGCATGCAAGTTCATCAATTTCATAATATGCATAGTCATATTTACCGACATTGTAATAATCTTTGGAAGCTTCAAATAGTCATAGTATGACCTACAAAAAGGTCTATTTATTGCAGCAAGTTTACATATGTGAAAATGAAGGATATTCCACATCATAAAAGTAAAATATATCAGTGGATACCATTTTAGGGCATTGGTAGGTAGTCTTAATAACATCAAATAATGTTACACCACTCTGTCTCTCACATTGACTCTCACAAAAGAATACTTCTTCCTTCAGATTTATTAAAAACTTCAACTTCCACTGGATTCAAGAGACAACCCAGAGTCACTCTGAATACAACTGAGTCAAACACGCAAATATTACAAATGTGTTTCAGGATCTAGTTTTGACATTACAGCTGCATTTTCATTGAAAGTTTAAAATTTCCTTTTTTTTCCCCATCCTGATCATTTGGGTTATTTCACTTGAACATCTGACACAATTGTTCATAGAATGTTTCAGAGAAGGACACTCCTTCACATGTCAATATTGTAGCACAGTTCCGGTATCTTTAAAATAAGTTTGACTTACGTGGTCAAGATTCCAGCATCAGCTTCACTCAATATATGTATATAAAATTAAGTATGTGAAAGGTATGCAGTTACTTTCAGTTACATTAAATACATTATTGCCTCAGGTTGCTACAGTTTATCTTAAATGTATGCACACCACGCAGCTATGTTAAATGGAGTTTCTACATAGATCTGTGCTATAGAAGTTCGCTAGCTTTAATTGATTATGGGAAACAGATATATAGAAGTTAATTATGTTTTCAAATGATCTGATTATTACCAATTAGCCACATTAATGACACAGTTTCCTCTTAATTATATAAACTATTTCTACCACACCAGTGTTAAAGCTAAAATAGTACAGTATCATGACGTACAGAAGTTAAATTCATAAAAACTATCTAGTTGTTCCATTACAGGTATAAGCTATTTCAGTAATGCTCTATTCAAAGCAGCACTCGATTCACCTTAAATAGTTCATAAAGATCTTCACAAAGATCCTGTACAAAGTTCATATCAGAAATGCGAGGAAGAACTAAGTCTCTGGTCTCCTGAGAGAAAGGAACTTTTGCTTGAGACAGCCAAGCCCAGTGAAAGGGATCTAATGCAGAAAAACAGTACATTTACTGATTAACAACAGGCAAAACCGAAATACTCAAGTGCTTACCACTGGCACAGTACTCTGCTGCCTACTGGAAGTTCTCAGCAACACGCCATTTTTCACGCTGTTGTTACCCCATATACTACTTTGGCTACAATTACAAAAGCAGCTTTACAGCTATGTAGCCTTTTTTCCAAAGAGCAAAAATATATTTTAAGTAATGAATATTTAGTTGAAGCAATATGTAAAAAAGGTAAATTAAAATATAAATATAATTGAAATATATAAATTAAATACTGTAAGCAACAATAAAGGCTTTCTCCTAGTTTAGTAATGCAGTTTCCTTTGGAGTAAAATAATGGCTGCAATCAAACATAAGAAAGATTTTTGACTCATACTGAAGAATTAACAAAAAAGTAGCTACTATTTTTTAATAAAGTGTTTAGTTTATTAAAATGCCTTCTTTAAGCACGCTGCAAAAGACATTCTTAAGTTTTCACATAATTGCTATTAAATAGCTTTTTCAAGAGATATTTTAAGAGTAATTAATATTACCAGATGTTAAACATGACACCAAACAGTATCAGTTGCAGGAACTGAGGAACATCACTAGCAGCAGGCCACCCACTGAACTTTCTAACACTGCTCACAGCCCTTTGAGTCTGACAGTCCAGCCAGTTTTCCATCCACGCACCTCACAGTCTGTTTGTCCAGTTCGTATCTCACACTTGACTACAAAAAATACTGCGAGACACCGCACAGAAGACCTCGCAAAAGTCAAGGAAAAAAAAAATTTAAAGAAAATCAGTATTCACTGCTCTCCCCTCATCCATGAACCAGTTGTCTTATTGTTAAAAGCTGCCTAGTCAGTCAAGCACAGTTTGTCCTTAGTAAATCCATGCTGGCTCCCCCATCACCTTCTTGTTCTTCATGTGCTTGAACATGGCTTCCAAGAGGATTCATTCCACAATGTTCATGGGGACTGAGGTTAGGCTGGCTACCCCGTCATTCTCTGTAGCCTGCATCTTGCCCTTCTTAAAGACGGATGTGATACTTAACTTTTTCTAGTCATCGACAGCCTCACACATTGCTACAGTCTTTCAATAGTGATGAGAAAAGAGCCTCACAACATCAGTCAGTTCCCACTGTGTTTCCAATGCATCCTATCTACTCTGAAATATGAACCCAACCCCTCTATACTATGAACTTCTGTATGTCCATTTTGCTTAAGTGCGCCCTTTCTTCTGCTTTGGGCAATGACATATTCACACAGGCACTGCTTATGAGCTCTGAGACCTAAGAGCAAATCTTACAAGTGAAAACTGAGGCAAAGTCAGCATTGAGTAATTTGCTCTTTCTTATGCCTTTTGTCTTTAGGTCCTTTGCTGCATTTTTCTTCAATCTCACTCTCACTTCTAATTTACTTAAGCCTTTCTTGTTGCCCTTGATGTCCTCTGCTAGTTTTACTCCAGCTGAGCTTTGACTCTCCAGACTCCATTCTTGCACTTTTGGACAAAGTCCCTGTTTTTCCAGAGGAGTCTCTAGATCCATTTTTATATGTACTTAATTTTTATGTCCCAGTTCAGTCAGGAGTTCCCTGTTCATCTGTGCTGGACCAGCTTCCTGCCTTTAGGATAGGCTGTTCTCTGGCTTTGAGGTTATCCTTGACAACCAACCAGCTCTAGTCATCAAGAAAACGTGCTCTACCCCTCGAGAGCCTGTGATTTTAAACAGCATTATGCTACAAGTTTACCTTTACAGAATTGTCACACGCTTGTCCAACTGCAAGAGAACTCTAAAGGACCATCTAAGATTATTACTTTTGATGCTGAAGTAAAAGAGAGTATAAAATAAGCAATAATTGCCATGTTTCTAGAATAGCTGCAGAAGTGACTGTAGGAAAGAGATATGTAGGACAGTAACTATTGAGTATCAAGATATACAGAGACTATACAGAGCACTGGGTGTGGTAATTAACTAGCCTTTTGACAGCAAAACTAGCCCACACTTAGCTGCCATAATTAACATATTGGTTAATAGGCAACAGAAGTAATTGTAAACCCTATTGGGCACTTCCCTCTAAACTATAAGCCGTCAGAGACATGGTCAGAAGCAATCTAGCTTTAACAGTAACATCAATTTTCAGTCTGCTCAAAAATTAACTTCTACGGAGTAAGCTAAAGCTGAGAATAAATAAAAATAACATGTAACTTGACTCCTTGTTCACCTACAACATTACACTTTGTATTGAAATAGAAATTTGGCCGTTAGAGAGACAACTTGCATATCCTTGCACTCAAGTAATTTTCTACCAGTTTCAGTATCAGTCAGTTTACATACAGGAGAATGTTTACGAATATCCATGTATTAATATTGTTTTAAAGGTATAACGGCAAAAAAATATGAAGAAGGACTAAAATCACATATGCCATTACAAAAATGGCATTTGTTGCTAACTTCCTGAAGATAATCACGTTATTTAAAAATTCAGTATATAACTACAGTGATGACTTCTTAGTTTCTTACTACAACGACCCAAATAAAACAAACAAACAAAAAAACTTATTTGGAAGTTACTCTCCCAAAAGGAAAATGATTGAAGAATGCAATACTTACATGCCCTCCACTCATCGGGATGCTTAAAAGGAAATGCTAAACCATTGTCAATTGCAGCAATTTTAATAGTAGATTCTTTAGTTATAGTCCACTGGCTATCCTACGGAAGGAATATTTCAAAAATAAGCGATACCCAAGTGCTTACAAAAATAGTGGAAAATGTTAAAAATACTAAATAATATACTTTTTAGCTTCACTGCTAAAAGTCAACTTCAACAATATAAAGGAGTATCCAAATAAACTCCAGCACGTAATTCTGACTCTACCACCATTAAAAAGGAGCTCTTCCCCCAAATACAAGATCAGCTATTTATGTGCTCTGCTTAAGAAGCATGCTTCAGCAACAGTGGGCAGTTTTATTATTATTATAGCCCAAGCTGGTAAAGAAAAAATAGCTTCTGGCACTGTTCTATCCAGACTAGCCTAATCCAAGTATCTTTTCAATCTTTTCAACTAGAATAATTTGCAGTTATCACATTTCTTGAGACCATGCACCAGGATTAAAGCCACGCATTTAATCCCCTGCAAGACCAAGTTATAAAACTAAACAATTTAAAGAACATAAGTTTCAGAGTACAATTTTCTTACCTTATCTGACAGATCAAGTCCATCATCTTGTTTTTCGTACCTGACTAACCAGTTATCGTTACCTCTGTCTTTAAACAGGAAAATGCATGTCACAACGTGTCATTTATAAAGAAATCATCATCTAGAGTGACATACAATGACTGATACTGTAAATTGTGAATTTACCAAAGAAAGTCAGGCAAAACTGATCAAAAAGTTTCTTCCGTTACAATACCTGGGTTTTAGCTTTACTGAAACGTTTGAGGCAACTGATTTACAGGAAAGACCAAAAATTTACCAAGTATTCTTTAGTATGTATTACTGCTTTAGTTCCCCCAACTGGCTGAATATACAGCAAAATATAAAGAAAGCTAAGAGAAGCTATTTTCATCCATTTTATACTGAAAGATTGGCTGTATCGTGTATTTCCTGGGGAAAAGATTACTAGCAGCAGCTGCCACAATGACTTAATTTTTAAGCTTGTTTTAATGCTGACAGAGAAAGGGAGAGGTCCTCAAAAATTATAGATAGTTCAATGTTTGATTACATGGAGACAACATACTGTTCAAAGATGGGGGTGGGGGAACTGAAGAGCCTTTCAGAAGCTAAAAATGTCTGCACCATTCAGACAAAATTGAGACATTGAAGGCTCTGACAGGGTCTTTAAGATAGAGGATGACTGCATGGATTTGTAGGTCCTTCTGTCATCTTAGGGTGCTCCCTTAAGGTTACTTAAACGTCCATCAGAAAATTTTCATGTTCTATCATGATTACATATACTAGATGAAGGTAAAATCATCCACATAATTAAGTTTTGCATTTTGAGTATTTTCCTTACAATTTTAAGAAAGCCACAGGCACAGTAATTATCTGGAAACACGGGGATCTATTTGATAAAGCTGATAGACCATAGCAGCATCTAGAAAGTATTACGTTCTTATGAAATTTTCTTCTTTTAGTTTGCTTCTAAGAAGTCACATGTTAGAGTGACTCATTTTCAACTGGATTCCTTTCTAATAAGTGAATTTAAGAAAAGGAAAATGAACTAGAGCTAGTACATCTGAAGAAGAGTAAGGATGCCCACCTCTGACAAAGCAGCAAAGGAACTATTTCAAATATAAAATTGCCTTTGAATTCTTGAGCAAGTAAGTCACCTACATAGTCAACAGAGGAATCACAGCTTCTCAGTGAAAGCAACAAGAATGTAGGAGAACAGAGATAAACATCACAGTAGTACGTCAGCAGCCAGTCACAATGAATATGAACTATTTCGCACTAATGTGAAACTGTGCTATCGGCTCCAGCTTAGCATAAAAGGGATGATAGTCATAGCTTATTCTTATGGTTCCTGAAACCCCACCATCCCTTTTCCTAATCAGGGGAAACAGACAATTAATAGCCTACTGACAGAATTAAACCATAATAGAAGTATTTGTTCCTGAATTCTTACATTGCTTAAAAACATCCCGTAACAGCCAAAAAGGGTTGTCTGGATTTTGTAATATTGCAATATTTTATGTTTGAATACAAAGTTGGTTTTTTTTTTTAAGTTTAAAATGCAACATTCTGGCCTTCAATTGTGAGAAAAGCATCTGAAATGCATTAAAAGCCTTCCTCAACAGCTCTCAGCCAGCACTGCTTACCACTTCTGCTTCACAAAATTAGATACTGAGACACTAACAAATACCTGTATTTCTAATGACATAATCCAAGATAACCAATCTTTCAAACTGTGACTGAAATTCTTTCCTTGTGTTTTCAGGTAAAGGATCAGTTTCAAACTTCCTGAGCCAGTAGTCAGCTTCCTTATAACCTTCAACAAACAGCTGGAAGGAGCCAACCTGTAACATTAAGAAACTGCATTTGGAAAATGCACTTGGGTAGGCCACACAACTAATTTTGATATTAACAGAAAAAATGATTATACGCTTTCAAAGTTCAGAACACAGCAAGTGTGACATTACAAAAAAAGTTGTCTATCTTTCATCCCTAAATTCTAAAAAAAAGTAAGACTCTAATCATGAGGGTTTTCTCCTGAGGTTTTTGGTGGCTTTTTTTTTTTTTTAAAAACATTTGCTTAAGCACTGGCTGAGCTTACCAGGAATAACACGTAGCCAGACAGCCCAACATAAATGAACATTCAGTATTACGAACAGTATTTGAAACAAAGAGGAAGAGGTGGTATCTATTGTCTTTTTTCATTGGAAACACTTGGTTCAATAGTTCATAGGAAACTCACCAAAAATTACAGGAGAAAAATCTTCCTCTCTGAAAAGCTTGTAAGTTTCATTGATGAGAACTGCAGCATTAACCATTTTTTCCTAGACAGACACGTTTTGCACAAAAATGGCTGAAATACATTTCCCAAAAAAGTCCAAGGAAGAAAACTACAGATGGCATAGGCTTCACGTGTGTGGGCAACAGGAAAGGCGCTCAAGATTAAAATTGAAAAGAGAACTTATAGTCGAGAAGTAAAACGCAGATAGATGCACACATGCAGAGACATGGATAAACAGACAGCATGTGGAATAACCATGCTGATACAAGCTTGCATAACGTATGTCACATGGATCAAAATTGCTGGGAACTGACACAAGTGGATTACCCAAGCTGTACATAACCTGTGTTTTAAAAGTGTAGGAGTAAAACGCTGTGGTGATATTTTGGGGGTACAATAAGGCTCATTAAGCAAGAAATATGTGAGGTTTTAGTCAGTAGAATACTGCCCACGAGATGAAAGGAAGGTAGGATGAACACAACAATAGGGTACCTAAAAGAATGGAACAAACAAAAGAAAAAAAAGATTTTGAAAAAATGAAAGAATTAGGTAAATTGCAGGGGAGAAAAAAATTAGACAATATAAAAACAAAAAACTGAAATGAAATGTACTAAACAGACAAGAAAAAGAAAAAAACCCAGTGAGAGACGTACAACATTTTAATGTGTTGCACCTCCAGCAGAAAGCTAGACTTCAGACTGATACAAGAAGTGGCAAGATTATTAAAGTAGTTCAAATGAAGGAATGATGTAAGAGTGGATAGATTTTGCGTAGAAAGGGTCATTTTATCAAACCACTCAGAGACAGTTTTCAACGAGGAATAAGGTTTTTCCTTCTACTGTTGAAGTTACCTACAAATATTTTTTTTTTTAATTCAAAGTTTTGTATAAGAACCAGAAAACGTACAAAACACTTATTTTCCATCTTACCTTAGGAGGTAGTCCAATTCGATTAAATTTTTTAGCAACTTTTGGCACTTTCTCTAAAGCATATTTTTTTCCTCTTGACTTTGCACGATCTATTGCACTGTAATTAAAGGTCTCACTGACAAGCCAGACAACCTTAAAATATGAAAGTTGAAAACACAGCTCAGAATTTCTTATTATTTCAATTATAAATTTACAGTAAATTTTACGCTTGGTTGTCAAAGAAGGAAAAAGGAAGCATCAGGCATTTCCAACAGACAAATTTTAAGTGAAAAGGTGAATATTTGCTATTCTACACATCTCAAACAAAAATGTGGTAAAAGACTTAAGTGGGAATCTTTATATGCTGCTTTTTGCATTTCTGATGGATCTCACCAAAACATGAGGCAAAGAAGTCTGAAAATGCTAGAAACAGAAGTGGGTCCAAAAAAAAGAGATTCAATTCAGATCACAAACTTATCCTTTAAAACAAAAATCACAGTCACTATTTCTACATCAAACCCCTGCGCCTTTGGGCTTGCAATAGTTTATAAATGACTTGGGGATAATGCACAATATACAAGCATGTCTCCACAACTACAGTCTAGAGACTGACAGATCTGTCACTATGTATTTTTTGCATTCAATAATTTATGTATTTTAACTTTTACCTTGGTTTTAGGTACAACTCCCAGCCCCAGCTTGTCATCCACAAGATAGGCACCAGCTTCAGAGAGGTATCCCTGATTTGGAACGAGGCAGCCTCTGCCAAAGCAGCAAGGACAACAAACTTTGTGAAAATATTTGGTCCATTTTGGATTTAGATGTCCATAAGGCTCTTCAGATTTTGGTTTGAACACTCCAATAATTTTCTAGGGTAAATAATATAAAATCAAAGTATGAAAGCTTTAAGCTGCAAAACATTAACCAATACTTTCAAATAACTAATTTTCAAAATAATTTTCAATACTATACATTGCATTTTACAGTTGCTCCTTTTAGATGATGAAATAATAAAACAAAATGGTATTCCAAATAAATTTATTGTCAAATGCTTGTCTAGAAGCAGTACAAGTTCAAAATAAGCTCTTTATAAGAGAAAAATCAAAAACAGCTAACACTTACTAGTTTTTCAAAACTAGGGCTGCCTTTTAGAATACACTACTTTTTTATATTCTAAGTTTTTAAAAAAGGAGGTTTTAAAAGTAGTTTTAAAAATAATTTTCAGACCACCAATTAACTCATTGACAAAATAATTCAGACAGAGACATAACAGTTCCAGGAAAATGACAAACATACAGAATGCTAATAATCAAATGTTACCATTTCTCTTTTATATCTATTTTATTTATTGCTTTAAGTTAGAATGGATCAAAACGTTCTGCACTTTGCAATTCCAAAGAGTGGTGGTGTTTACCACCGCTGTAGATTCCTCAACTCAAAGCTGACAACGGTTCACACGATCGGCCACCATTTACATTGGTGACATCTAGTAAAGCTTAAAGTTACTCAGAGTACTCTGTCCAATTTTGGACATTATGCTTCAAGAAATCTATTAACAAACTGAAAAAGAGTTGGAAAAACAATGAGAACAAGCATAAAAAAAACGTGAATAATGAAAGACTATATAAACAGGGATTGTTTAGCCTAAGAGAAAATGGGGCACAATGAACTGTGTAATAGGTTGCTATAGAGAAAAAGGCAACAACACATTTACTGTTAACGAGCCGAGAAATGATAAGCTTAAGTCCCAGCAGATAAGTTGCAAAGAAAAAACCCTTTTGAACCTTAAGAGTGTCTCAAGACTGGAACAGGCTGCCACGTTGTTGAGTCTGCAAAACAGGACGTCACTAACAACAGGTTAGATAGACATTCATCAGGAATCACGTTAAGATGATCCTGCTCCACCACACGGGCATTAAACAGATGATTTCTCAAGGTGCCTCCTACACATGATTCCACATTCGTTAACCTCAAACCACAAGATTATTACCACACCAAAATATATAACCTTCCAATTGTCTGTGATGAACTTTATGCACTAGGCTAAAGTTTATGTAATGAGTCTTCTGTTGCTCAAGTGAAATGCTGTAGAAATACCCTATCTTCATTCCTTCTCACAGGACCATACTTAAGAACAACTGTTTAAGAAGTATTTTCACATATTAGTACTTTCCTGAATCCTTATCAAAAAAAGTGTTTCAATAAGCTAAACACTGCCTGTTGTTGCACCAACACTCATAGCTGATTAACACTCTTAAGTCATGAACACATTTGCCGTCAGTCAGAAACCAGCATTTTTTTTTCCAGTAACTGCTGATTCAACTAGATTAGGAAGAGGACCTGGCTAGTTGTTCTAGCTTCTAGAGAATTTGCACTTTGTCCAAGACAATCTAACTAGTCCAAAGATTGTCCAAGACAAACTAACTACAGAGAACTTGTTTCATTCAGATTACACAAGACACCAGGCATTAGTGGCATCACCTGTACTGTCCATTTATTTTGATACATTCCCATCAACACCAGGAGAAATAAGTTACGAAATATCGCTATTTGCATTCATCCTCTAAAAGTTTCCTGTCAACCGCGGCAGGAAACAAATTAACAAAAATTCTCTTGTTTTCAGTATGCTGTTACCTGGGATCCTAAAGTTACATTTAAAATCATAAACAAGTTCTGTGCAACTGCACGGGCACAATTCAATTTAGACCTACAGAAAAGGTTACACTTACAATAAATATTCTATGCAACTTGAAAGGCTGGGATGTTCTCTGAACAGTTTACTTTTTTTTTTATTTGTCACAACACTTTGGAAACTGAATTTACTTGGTATACGAGTTTAGTCAAAACTCTAATGTTAAGTTTAGAATTGTTTAAAATTTATTTAATTCTTTTTTCTATTGAATCACAGGTATCTACCTGCTCAAAACAAAACTAGCAGCTTTTCATTTCCCAGAAACGTAGTGGCATATTTGGCAGTATACGCCCAGTCATTAATTATCTTTCTGCTGAATCACTCTTTGGATAAGACTTCCTACAAACTGCCCATTTTAAGAAGGAGCTTAGCTTATTCCATTACTTGCCTGGACTATACTGTGCTGTGCTATCAAATCTCAATGCGGCTTTCAATGTTTCACTGAAGTCAGAACCTTGCTAAATTTTGCAAAGCCACTTCTGTTGAGGACCAGAGTAGAAACAAAGCTCAATACTTAAACAGCCTACCAAAGCCGGTCTTAATTTTCCAAGTCAAAATTAATTTCTAGACTGACTCTATTGGCTTTACCAAACAGCCAATAGCTAAACTGTCAAAAACATGTTGCAGAACAGTTTGTAACACACCAAAGTCTTTTACTTTATTGGTTACACAATGAACAACAAATGCAGAAGCATTCAACACTTCAGCAACCGTGCCACTTAAGTACTGAACTACTTCATACCAGTATACAACTATGCCAATAAATGTAAAAAGTTAATAATTTTAACTAGGCAATTTGAGTTTTATCTTTCTGGTAGAGCCAAATCAGCGAGTAAGATGGCCTAATGGAAACAGGTTATTTTACCTGTAACTTGGTATTAGTGTGGGTAAACACTTCAGAAGCAGACAAGTAAGAAGGCTTAGCATGTCTTTAATAAGCTCTTTCCCAGCATAAGGAAGAAGAGATTACTCAAGAAGAATAGGAGAAAGCAAGTCACAAAACTGGTTTGAAGCAGAATGAGGCAATACTCGGTCAAACAAGATATGAAATCCATTCCACGAATGGGAGTTGCACTACTGACAAAACGAAATTTTATCAGACCTTTAATATGGATAACAAATCTCGATAAGATCTAAATTTAGTGCAAAGAATAAAAGCAAAATTGAAGGTCAGCTAGGAACTCAGTATCATTCTTCTCACAGTCCCATGTTGACAAATAGTTTCATATTTTGCAATACGATTTTTCTGGCCCACATAAAAAAAAATGGTGTTGTTTAGGCTTCATTTCTCCTAAATGCTTATTCAAATCAATGACCTGCATGAAGCGGGAAGGCAAATCACTACTAGAAACTTAATTAGGAACAAAAACAACACTTCACTGCAAAACAAAAGTAAAACCAACAAAAAAAATCACCATGTAAGAAACCAGGAAATAAGCTGTTCCATCCAAAATACTATGGTTACAAAAATGACGTGTAAGTACTCTCTCATTAGCCCCAGGGCACAGTGAGTCTCTCAGGCATTCGCTAGTCACAAAAAAAATGCAAAATCAGTCTGGAGAGGCGTCATACAAAACAGATCTGCACATATGGCAATCCAGAACAAGTATGATTTTTTTTCATAGTAATTTCTATACTAACTAACTTTCTAGGAATAAAAGATCTCGATTGCACAGCATTAAGAAATACTCCAAAAAAACCACTGAACAAGTTTTAAAGCATTTTTAGCATAACAGCGTAGAATACTCTTTAGACACGTCGTGCATTGACTTTTTGAAAAAGCATTGATTTACACCAGTATTCGGTTACTTACTCAGACTTCTTCCTATTGCATATTATATAAGATATAATCATAATTTAGAATATCTTTTTTAAAACAGTATAAAGTTTGAATATGTATATATAAGCATACAACCTGAAAACCTATAAAGGACCAAACTACTGAAGCAGGGAAGTGACCTGAAGTTTAAAAAGCTTGCTGAAACTTTGAACAGATTTTCACATAAAAAGCATTGTACACAACAGCAAGAATCCCACGAAGTGTTTAGAGGAAAGAAATTTTTTTTCCTTTCAGTTTCAAAGAATGAGAGACATTCCTTCCCAACCGACTTTGGCTCTCTACCACCAGAATGAAGGGGGTCATTACTAACAAGTGTTCCTGGAACACAGGAATATGAACTGCAATGCGTAGTTCTTAAAAGATTTTGAATGGGTATTTCTGCCACTTTCCATCTTAGAAATAAATTCATATATTTATTTGTATTAAATCAGGTAACTATTCTAAAAATCACACACTAATAAAGTGTAAAAACTATCACCAGAAAAGTAGCATTAAACCAAATACCTATGAAAATAAAGTGGCAAAACAGGAATATATTCTGTAATGACCAATAATATGAATAAAAGCTAAATAAAAATGAAAAAATAAACAAACCACCTTCCTAAACGAATGGAAAATCACCATTTTGGGGATGCAAGGAAGAACAACAATCTTGAATATGGTCTGAAACCTAGTCACTTAAAGTGTTACAACTTCCATGTCTAACACGACTGGGATCCTCAGGATTAATGAACACCTACATCTACCTAGGACCAGAAGACTGTTCATTGAGCTTAAAATAAAAGCAGATATGACAAGTTAACAAAGGTGTGGGGGTCAGGAGCCTTCTTTTTTGGAACAGGTTGGTAAGCAGAAAAAGTATTTCTGATTTAAAGAAAATAATGTGAAAGTATGTCTGAAACACCACTTTCTCTTAATAATGCCAACCAAATGTTACTTTTCAAGCAAGATTTTCAGGTAACTGTTACTTTTCTGTCTCAAAGTAACCTCAGGACACCTTTTCAATGATCACTATTGAAGGTGCCATTTACCACTAAGGAAGGGGAAACCAAGTCTTCCAAGATTCAGCAGCCAAGTACAAGTAAAAAGGTAGATGTGTTCATATCACTCTTCTCGCCCACCTACCAATCATATAGGAGGAAGGAAACATGACCTAAATAAAAGGCTATCTGAAAAGAAAAGACATAAAAATACAGGGGCCTTGGCTACGGAAACCCAAACAGTACACAAATCAGAAGCTCAGTTGTGTCAAAAATCAATTAAAACACACAAAGGACAAAATGTTAGGTTCTGCACAAAGGAATCCCTGAATTGTTTTCAGATGTTAAAGAGGGCCTTTTATTTTATCTTTATTTCTTTGGTGTAGATCACGGAAAACATGGTAAAACTGCAACAGAGAAGTAATAGTTATTTTGGCTTAGCTGATGCTGCAAGACATAATTAGAAGTCTCAATATTACTTGTATTGATTTTTCCAACACAGATTTTGGCATACCACAAATTATTAAACAACTTATTTAAATGAATTTCCATTTAAATAGGAGTTTAAAATTTCCATTTTAAACTTTCTGCTGATAGCATCTCTGACTTTGCAGTTAAATGCTCACCCCTTTTGGATCCTTGGCAAAGTAACTCCCACTGGATCCTTGAGAGATTCTTTCTGGAAAAACTCCAGACTCTATAGCTTGTTCTGCTCTCAGAATAATTTCTGCAAATTCTGGATCATCTAAAAATATATTCATATCAGCAGTATGTCCTGTATGCCCTGAAAAATAAGAAACCAAGCAATTATAATTTCTACTAGAAATTAACAACAACATAAACAAACACATTGAAAAGCTAACAGCCTTCCCTGCTAATGCCCATTCAATAGCAGGCTGAAAAATCCGGTCCATTAAATAAGTGCAAGTTTTCCCACTGATTTACCCACATCTAATCGACCTTTTGTTTGAAGTAAATCAGCCGAATCTGCAACAACTAATTTGAGACTACCACTGCAAAGCGTTTATACTTTTCAATGATATTTTCATTTACATAAGGAAGCCTATAAGAAAAAAAATACCTTCAAAATCATAACTGTAAAAGAAGTGCTAAACATTTTACATACCATTTTTATTAGGATTTGTGTGTCCTTTTGTAGAAAAAGCCACCTGAAAGTAAACTGTCCATGACCCACTAACTATATGAATGGTACCATACCATTCATTTAACAGCTTTGCTAACATGTTCATTATCTGCTAAAACACAGCGATGCTATTCACAGAACAGTCCGTTTCATGCAGCGCTGACAAGTGGCACCAATATCCCCATGAAGCACTGCATGCCATCACCATTCCAACATTGAAACACTATCAACTACTTAGAGAGTTTCTTTACATACCAACCAAAAGATCATCTCTATGCAGGCATTCATGCAAACTCTACGACTCTATTTAGAAAGATAACTAGAAGAGAAGTTGCCAGAATTTAATATTTCCACTGCTCTTTAAACTTTTTCAAACTATTCCTTTGCAAGTCCTGAAACTGCAGATTTTTGTACCTTACTTTTAAGGCTAGAATTATTCCACATTCTTACTGAGTGCATTTTAATGAGCCTGTGCATTAGGGCTCATTTCTGCATTAAGAAACAGCTACATTATTCTAAATAAAACGTTTACACATAGTGTTGCCTGCTTCCCATTTCAGCACTTGAAGAAACATAAGATAAAATAAAACACATACATTCTTCCGGAATGACAGCTGACACAGAACCCATTCAGAAAAGATACTCGTAAATAGTTTGTGGATAGCCAAATAAAAAAATAAAAAACACTCTTGGTGTTTTGGGACACCTTTTTGTAGCACAGTACATTCTTCGAAGTTTTCTAGAACATTACCACTTGCTTGCATGAACCACTCACAAATAATAACATGGATTCCAAACAAAAACAACTAAAAAGCATAAAACATAGGAAAACCTTAGTTCAAGTTGGCAACATGAAGAGAAACCTTAAAACTAGTAACAGTTCATTCCTAAGGATCAACAACTACAACCCACTGGATCAGAATCTGTTAAGACAACTTGGCCAATACCTCTGCACTAAACTACAGTTTAATTTTAAGACTTTTATTGGGACTGTCAGATACAATCAATAAATTGCATTTCATAGAGCCAGCCACCAAGAGGGAGGGAAAGAGGTCTAAGATTTCCCTGACAAAGTACTTAAGTGAGCTAGGGAAATAAACCCCAAAACCTACAATACACTTATTTTTATGGAAAAAAAAAATCACTTTGAATCAGTGGATCTTACTCCATATACAAGCCTCAACTATCTCTACACAAGAAACATCACATCGTACAGCTCAGCTGCGACTACTACGTATTTTTGTCAGTGAAAGTAAAATTAGGGTTGTGCACTATACTGTTACCAAACGAAATGCAATATCCATACGAAGTTGCTCTCTGCACATTAGTCTTCCAGATGAAGACCTCCAGATGAACTTTCTATCACAGGGACTGAAGTTGTCTATGCAGAAGACAACTTTCTCAGAAGTCAGTTTTTCATTTCTGTGAATTCATTCCAGAATCTAAAGCCATAAGAAGTCTCACTGCCTTGAGGAAATTCTTCAACCAGGTCTTTTCTAACATAAAAGATAACTGCAGGAAAAATATATTCAATTAAAAATCTAGTTAAGAAACAAACAAACCACATTATGCCATATGCTCAAGAAGAGGAAAAAAAAATTCTGAAACTTATGATTTGTTCATTATTGCTACTGTGCTACTAGAAAGCCTTCTGTTACCTAAGCAATGTGGCTGTACAAAAACATATAGGCTGAAAACAAGGAAACAGGCAGCTTTAAGTAATTTCCTTTCTGTTGATAAACACTCTCCATATGAAAATAAGCCATTTTAATTGAAGCTAGCATTTGCTGAATGTGGCAGGGTTTTCTGAGTTGGTTTCTTCTTCAAAAATTATTTTAATCAAGTTTTCCACTATGAAAGCATGTTATAGTCACAACTTAATCCTAGTCTTAATCCAGTCTCCAAACTGACAAGAATAATTTAATCAAGGTTTTTCCTTGCAATTGCTCCTGCAAACTACTCTTCTCATTAAACTCCCACTCAGGAGACCAGGGCTCACACATGTAGTCTAACGACCAAGCTTAATAATTTTTTTCAAAATAATGTGGACAAGTCCTAAGGCTGTGAAGCTGCTATACTTGAATGAGGATGAGCCAAAGAAAATACGAATGCATGTAGGCACCTCAATCTGTTCTTCCATCAAGTTAACATGACAAAAACTAAACGAATACACTTTGCAAGAGTAACATGTATGAATTCCTTCAATACTAAACTAGCTGTATACATTATACATTTTAACATTAACATAATTAAAGGTAGTCCCTTCAACCAATTCTGTATTTTTCTACAGAGCTTCTGTAGAAAGTTCTGACCATAATTCCATTACGAAAACACTCTCCATGTTGCAGTAACACACGTTAATAACATCTGTTGCACTTTTGTTCCACCCTACAGGTGAAACAATCCTGTACCTTCAAGTGTTATACATACAGAAAAGGTAAGGACAAGGAAACAAGAGCAAGAGATGAGATGCCGCGATCAATCACAGTTCTGAGATTTTCTTTCATACTCTCAGGGCAGATCCCAAATACTCGGCATTCACCATCTTAATTGCCCCAGTAATGGAAGACCCACGGCTCTAGCGTCCACTCTGAAGCATTAACTACTACGTTTTGCTAGAAGCACTGTCTCAGTAACATATCTTAAATTCTTGTGGGAACGAAACAGGAGAACTCTAACATTTTAACAGCACGTTCACATTACAGGTCTGGTCTACTCTTGGGACCATTGGTTAAAAGATGAGATTTTTTTTCTTATGATTAAACAGTACACTAGCAAAAGCTCTCTATGGCTACTAAAAAAGTTAATAGCATAACTTATTTTGCGCAAATTGATGGGGGTTTTGTTTGGATTTTTTTTAATATGCTATTGTTGCAAAAGGAAGAATTTTGTACCATAGGAGTTCTTGCCAGAGACTGGTAAAATTACAACAGCAAACACTATTAAGTTACAGAAGTCTACAGATTTCCACCAGCAAACCTTTCCTAGATGTACACCTACTTACAAAGTTGCAGAGAACCAGAAAGCTTGAAAGTCTAAAGAAAAAAAAGCAATAACTATTGTATAGTTTATCATCTTGCCTATATGTTTAGAATTAGATAATGGCTTATGCTTTTTTTCATACTCATAACTAAGTTATTGCATTTCTGAATTTTCACATCACATTTCTTTCTCTCTTCAAGACTGGATTTCCAAACATGGAAAGCAGATATATTTTTATGAAAAACAAAAATGTGACAGAAGAGTACACATCTAAAACTCTTAATACACGTGATGGTACAAAGCAGCGAATGGATGATTGGAGCAAAAAACAGAAATAGAGGAAAAAGTTTTTCATAGGATGAAAAGATGGGGGTCACAAGCAAGTTATTGCTGGAATAGGTAAGAAAAAATAGAAAACTTGACAGAGTTTGCCAAGTGTTCAGGAAGCAGCAGCCGGTCCCACCACAGAACAGTCTGTAAAACATGCAAAGCCAGAACTTTCAAGAAAACTGGCAGAAAGAAACAAAGCAAAGCGCAACAAAACAGAAAACAGAGAACAAGGAGAAGTAACAGCGGAGACACTCATGAAGATGCAAATGAGTTCGTGCAGCCCTGCACATAAAGCGACAAAATTTCGAGCCATTCACAACACTTTCCCTTCAAAGGCCATTAGATGCCACAAGCAACGCACCTCTGCCCCTCACCGACACTACGCCTTCCCATAAAAGCTCGTAACAAGCTCCCTGTGAGACGGGGACACCTCGGGGAGTCCCCGTCACCTCAGCCACGGCACATCAGCCGCCCTTCAGTCCCCACAGGGACTCTTCTAGCCTCGCCGGCAGAGCAGGGCAGGGGACACCTCTATCCCCGGAGACACTCGGGCAACCCCCCCCCGCCGCCGGCTCCCCCCC
>VYZM01007706.1:139918-181688 GCA_013398915.1 Dromas ardeola
GGGCAGGGGCGCGGCCCGGGCTCGGGAGGGCTCGGCTGGCCAGGCCGTAATGGCAGAGCCCTTACGGAGCACCGAAATGAAGGGCCGCGTCTGGGAGTAAAAAGTGATCGCCTTAGGTTGTGTGTTCGCTGAGGAAGGCCCAGCGAACAGTTAAAGAAAACTTTCAAAACGATAAGGTACTAGCGTATTGTTACGTGAGATAAAAAGTGATACCTGTGTCAAAGCAGTGTATTTCTTTGTCTCCAATGTGCAGAAATCATTAGCAACGAATTCTTAAATGTTTCAGTTCTTGAGCATCCATAATCACATTATCCACTATTTCAAACTTCACTTTCGTACCACACCTCAGAAGTGTTACTGGGACATGTGGAAAAAAAAAAAAAAAAGCCTCTGGACTGTCGAGGTGCTGTAGTAATGTTTCACGGGTTTATGTGTACCTTTCCTCTGGGGGTCTTTTCTGCAACTTGCAAAGATGAGCACAGTTCTTAACGCACTGCACAAAAAAGAGCATGTCTGGTTGCAAGTTTGACACGTTACATTCTGTAAGTGGTTTCCTTACCTATTAAATAACAGCTAGAAAGGAAAATACGCGGATAGGAGGATGTGTTGCATGGGAAACTATATTTCCCTTCTGCTCATAATTAATATTTCTGGTTCTATAACACCCAGTTATCTCCCTTTCATCCAGTTCTCTCTTAATTCCTGTAGATTCTTGTCTAGAGAATACATGAAATAATCTATAGTCTTGTAGAGAGCAATTAACATGTATGTGCTGCAATGGTTTTGTGTGTACCTTAAAGAACACTTGAAAGTGATATGCTAATGTAATTGCACTTAATATATGGAAAAATCTATGAATACAGTTTCATAACATTAGATAATGTAAAAAAGCATAACGAAAATACAAACTGCTGTTCAGCATGGGAAAGAAGGGTAACAAGTTGCATAAAGTTGTGTTCATTTTTAATTTCCAAGTTTGGTAGTTACTTTTATATTATTATTGTTATTAAGGGAAAATGTCCCGAAGATGGATGGGATGAAAGCACCATTGAACTGTTTCTGCATGAACTTGCCATAATGGATAGCAATAACTTTCTGGGCAACTGTGGTGTGGGTGAGAGGGAAGGAAGAGTGGCATCAGGACTCGTTGCCCGAAGGCACTACAGGTACAAATTATTGGCAGTTTGAATTATCCAGATTAATGCTTTCAAATGACATATTTTATTGTGTCTTATCTGAGACCTTGATAGCATTTGAGATAAACAATATAATGCAGTATTATGTGCAAGTTTCAACTAATTATCAAGCTATTGTTGAGTGCAACCTATAGCTTGAAATAGGGAAAAAAATTTAAGCTGTAAAACTGCTCCAAGAAGTTCTGAATTCCAGACGCTCATCAGACTGCTTTTTACTCTATTCCCAAGACAAAAACAGAATTAAAGCTGTAAACAGATGTGTATTGTTCCTAGCTTACTTGAGCAGCTGCTGCATTTCAGCCATGGGTAAAGCAAGTTCTGTAAGCTTGTATTTTATACACAGTTTCAGGATCCTCCATTCCTGAAAGGTGCTAAATAACATCCGACACTTATAATTGAAGTTTACAAACATAATTATAAACAGAATGCAGAGAGAGATGGTATTGCATGATGGATACTATTGAATAGTAGAATGAGGTAGACGAAGTGACGATGTAGAAAAAGATGGGCAAAGTGATACATTAACCTAACTGTCTTTCAGGACATTTTGTCACTGTATGTATTATTTCTTTGCTCTGTGGAGGTAAAGCATTTGTCAGGGCAGTATCTATATAATACCACTATGCCTATGGTATGCTAGACTATAGGCAACTGATTTTTGTTTTCCTTGGAGTTTTGTGTCTGAACACATCAGCATTTATAATGCTAATTCAACAGACATCAAGAAGTGCTGAGGTGCGCTTAAGAGGAAGCCTGCCAGATGTTAAAGGTGTTGCTACTATGGGTCTTCTCAAAGTTTTTACTTGCATACTGGAACATTGTTAATCTGCTGTTAAAAAAAAATAAAAATGACAGTTTCATATGAATATATGTAGTTTGCTATAATGGAAATCATTGTAGTAGATATGGATACAGCATTTTCCACAATTGTTTATTAAATTAAATAAGCAAGGAATTATTGCTTTGGGACGCGGAAAAAACTCGATGTATGTTTTCAACTTTTTTTGTTTAGGTTGATCCATGGAATTGGAAGGTCAGGTGATATTTCTGCAGTCCAGCCTAAAGCTGCAGGGTCTAGCCTTTTGAACAAGCTTACTAATTCAATAGTTCTGGATATTATAAAGCTGGCTGGTAGGTGTAAATATGAAAATGTCTTTCATTTGTGAGGGCATGTCATGAGTTCTTCATGTTCATTTCTGACTTGCTTTTTATGTGCAGGTGTCCGGACAGTGACCAATTGCTTTGTGGTTCCTATGGCAACCGGCATGAGTCTTACTCTGTGTTTTTTAACATTGCGGCACAAGAGACCAAAGGCAAAATACATTATCTGGCCACGCATAGACCAGAAATCTTGCTTCAAGTCAATGATAACTGCAGGTAAGAAGGAGCTGACTGATTACACAGTGTGTTCATTTAACAGATATGAAACAGAATGATCAATTCATATGCTTGCAGTAAGATCTAGAAAAGGCCTAATGCATATTAGTTCTAAGTGCTTTATTTGTACACTCCTGATACCTAACATGCAATCACATATATGAGTTTTCTTCCTAATGCCTTGTAACATGTAGGTGTATACTGAGGTGCAGGCACGTATAAAGTAGTTGACAGAGAACACAACACTAAGGAAGTTAATAGTTCACTCTGAGTGAGACGTCTAATTTGCTGTCCTGCTAATTATGTGAAACCAAGGCTCATGGTTCAAATCTCTCTTCTAGATTTGTGGAAAAAGCATATGTGTCCTAAGAATTGTGATCAGAAGGTGACAGGCTGTCTGATTTGCACATTCTTTTCTTTTAGAACATGGGAAGTATTAACTGCCCTATTTGTTTTTAATCTTGCTGTGTTACTCAGCTTACTCAGGAAATGAGTTTGGTACCTTTCTTAGTTCAAACCTTAATTTCTCTCAAATGGAGTTCCTTGCTTATCAGTCTATAAGGGTAGAAGTCTGTCCCTGCACTGAAGCTGTCCTCTCCTGCAAACAGATGCATGGGATCAAGGAAAGGGCAAGTAAGGGAGACCATAATTTTCCAGCTCAGTGCACAAACCTGCAGGTGGTGGCATAGATTCTGGTCCTAGTTCCTAGAACACATTTTTTTTTTGCATAAAAGAATCATTAGATAAAAATGACTAAACAATTGGAAGCAGGGACTGGATTCTGTCCAGGTAAGATGCAGAGATGTTTAAAAGGGATCAGATCAGAACAAATAGAACATGTACATAAGAAAAGTGGGAGTGTTTTTGGAATATTATGCTCAATTTAGAACATTAAGCTCAGGCAGTTATGTTTATAATGGAGAAGGTGGTGAGGAAATATAATTGATCTGTTAATTTTTTGAATAGTTAAGACAGCTATCACAAAATTAATTAAAAGAATTATCATCTGGAAATAAGAGAAGCAGGTATCAGATATCTAACAATTATCTATGGAATGCAATTTCTGTCTTCTAGATCACTAATTGAAAACCAGACTAGGGCTAACAATGTCAATACATCGTTCTAGTCCAAGTTCTTCTGTAGAGTTTGAGCTTTACATGTCAGCGTTAAGGCATGGTGTTGAGCCATGAAGGAAAAATTCACATAGCTGCTGCCATGTTACACAGCTTTGGAAATCACTCCCTGCCCTCCTTCTCCTTTACTTTCATTCAGTAAACTGAACATCTTTCTGTTTTTTAAGAAAGTAATAGTCACTTCAGCTAACGTGATATTATTGCCATGCCAGACCTGTTTGGGGAAAGGAATGTATGGTTTCCAGTGTTTTAGTCCGTAAACAAAACCTTTCTGATTTATTTATTTATTTATAAGCTAGAAATTTGAGCAACTACCATGACAGGCTTCCCTCTTTAAGAAAGAAAACTCTTTAAGCGCTAGGTTAGGTCGACCATGCCTTTATCTAGCTGAATCTTGAAAATCTTTGAGGATGGAGATTCCACAGTCTTTCTGCATAGCAGTTCTGGTGCTGTGCTGTCCTCTGAATGAAAAAAACCCCACTTTTTATTGCTGTTTATTCTGAACCTCTCAAGCCAAAATTTGTTGCTGTTGCCTCTTACTAGATCCTACCAAAAAGAGTTTGTCTCTCTTGTCTTCGTAATTCCCTTTCTGATGCTTGGGGGCTGCTATTAGATATTCTCCCTAGCCTCTTCACGCTTGACAAGTGTAGCTCTTACATCCTTTCTTTCTAAGATGTGCACACTATACTGCACGCATCTTGGTAGCCCTCTGATGGACCCTCTCTGGTTTTTCAGCATCCCTCCTGAGCAGCCCGTTCCAAAACTGGAAACAATCCAGCATTTAGAAGAAGAGGATAACTTCCTTTTTTCAAACGTTTCTCATGTGTGTCCTTGAGAAACACCCTTACGAGGTTTAGCTGTTATACTTCTTAAATACAAACTTAAACTGGAAACTTATAAAATAAAAGACTTGGGAAATAGCTTGGATTTTGATATGACAAAGCTCGCTTTCAGAATGAGGTCAAACTTGGGTTTTTTGTCTTTTAAGAAGTAGTTAGGAAGTTTATAGATTGACTAAGGCAGAGGCTTATGATGAAAGCCAATTCATAATAATCATTATTGCATTGCTACATCTAACGGCATCCTTTGTTTTAGAGAGGCTGTTTTAGTATCCTCATGTTTTACAAGAATGCCACTCAAACACTTTCTTTTTAATTGGGAGGGAAGAAGTTAATCTGTTTTTAAAACAATCTTCCAACCTGTTGCTGTTGCATGCAAAGAATGTAAAGTAAGTTTTTGTCTGGAGTCCAGTATTTAACAAGAATATTATTGTAGTTTTTAGCGATATGGACATTGTACATCAAACTAATTTATCTACCTGTGTTCTTAATCCAAGTCTGAAAGAATTTGTTAAAACAACAGAAGCAATAAGATTTTTCAGATTTATACTGGGACTAAAACCCCACAATTAGTCAGAGATTTGATGATATACATTCAGGTCTTGCTTTTTTTGTCAGGTTTTGAGCCTGTGGTGATAGAAAATGTATTAGAAGGTGATGAGCTACGGACAGACATTGAAGCAGTGGAGGCTAAAATCAAGGCACTTGGTGCTGAAAATATTCTTTGTGTGCATTCTACAACATCTTGCTTTGCTCCAAGGGTACCCGATAGGTAAGTAGTCTTTGTAAGCAGTGTGTTATTTGTTACTGTAAAAAAAAAAAAAACAAACAAACAAAAACCCCCTGGATGTTTTGAATGTCCATCTTCCTAAAATTGCTTAATTATTGCCAACAATTAGTAAAGATACTTTAATCCCCTTGTTTAAGGAAAAATCGCAGGTAGAAGCAATGTTCCACTTTCAGAAAAGTATATTAAAAAAGTGAGGATAATGCAGAGGGTTTTCCTTCTGGCATGTAACTGAGGTTAGTGGTGATTTCTTGTGGTGGAATGAATGTCATTTTGGCAGTGGTTTTCGTAGCATTTCATGGAAGTAGTAAAAGTAGACTTTCATAAAAACATAGTCCAGGAAATGTAGTTCTATAGCTAATGCCACATTTTAGTATTACTGCTGCCTTTTCTGCTCTTCTCCTCTAGCCAATGACGAACTTTCCTAAGCTGTTAATACAGTTTAAAAAAAAAAAAAACCTACAGCTAAGTTTAAAGTCCTTGCTTGAGTTACTCTTTCCTGTATTATACTGATGTTTATAGGGCTAATTAAGATAGGCTGATACAAGGAAACTCTTGGAAGCATCGAAGGCAGATGTGCTGTACAAGTATAACACATGGTTTGCCCTGCTGTAACTTACTTTGTTTTGAACATTTGCCAGCTGATTGCATGATGCTACTTGTTATAATTTCCAGCTGTTAAATCACCATTAAAATAAGATTAAAATGCATTGCATTTTTTCCTAATATTACGTGTCCATATACATAACTTCCGTGGTTGCTACGAAGGCGTCATTCAAGCACTAGCTGAAGCTGAGATGAACGTTACAGTTATGGATGGGAAATAGAGTATCTGAGACATTATTTCAACGTGTAGCTTGGTTATGAAATACTTGAAAAACTTCTCATTCTGAAAATGACATTTTGGAATAGAGGTGTCTAAAGCACTTGGTATGTTGAGTCATTTGTCCAAAATGAGCACCATTGTTACTCATAAAACCTGCTTTCTCTATTTGCTTACAAAAATAAGTATCAAGAAGCAAATTCCTTAGGTTTTACAATTGAACAGATATATTTTTATGGGCTTGTATGTAGTACACTGAAGTATGAGATATTAGTAAGATGTCTGTTTTTACATGTTTTTAAATGTAGTGTCTCAGTTTTCCACTTCAAATGTTTTAAATTTATCGCAAAATTGAAAAGACTTATGTTTAGAGTTCCTCTGCAGTGCATGCTTTTTTGTTAATTACTTTGTTATCTGGAAAATTTAGTTAAATATTTGCAAGCATAGGAAAGAAAGATTACTGACTCTGCAACACAGCAAGTAAAGATATGTTTCACTCTGTTTTCCTACCTTCAAAAAACCCCCAGTATTTATCATAGGTTAACCCAGTTGCTGGAGGGAAGTTAAAACCATATAATTCTGTCAGAATGCTATGAACACTGCTTGAAGTTGACTTGCAGATTTATTGGCTAACTTAAATCACAGCTATCAAAATTGAATGGTCTATTTTATAGCTTGGGTAAATGAATCTTTTCCTTATCTGCCTCCTCTTTTTGACATGCGATTGTTTTGTTCTCTGCAACTAAGAGATGAATTATTAGGTAGTGGCACTGTGTTATGATATACCACAGATACAGGAGGGTTTGAAGGCACTTTCTATTTAAAGGATACTGTCAACTATCGAAGGTCATAACATTCATCTTCCTACAGGAAGGAAAATCCCATACAGCACTTCTGGAGGGTACCATTTTAAATGCCTATTTTAAAATAAGTTGCATTTGTAAGGCATTGTTTAGTTGTGGTGGTAGTGTTTTAAAATTTTAAGTGGTTTAGGATTGTTAAAAAGTGAGGATAAGAGTTTTATGCCTGTGTACCTATAGCTTTCCTTTGAAGTATTGCTTAACTTTATGGCAATATACACTTTAAGGGTGTATAAAGTCCGTTCCTCAGAGAGACATGAGTTCTCGGTCTTTTACCTGCTGTTGCTGGGAGTTGTCTCTAAAACTACTGTATTTAAAAGAAAACTAAAAGAAAAAAAAAGGGTATTTTTCAGTTAGGTTATGTATTTAGCAGAACTCTGTGTCTTGTTACTTTAATTCATATTAGAAGAAAGAGAAAAGCTTTCATTTCACGAACTTTCACAAGCAGGAGAGAAAGAAAAAATAAATTGGAAAATATTTCTGTAAGTCTTATTTGTGACTTTAAAGAACCCGAGTAGTGCCCAAACTTATATTAATGCTTTATTTTTCTGATATGACTAGCAGCACTTTTAATAGTTCATTTTAAACCTTGGAAGCAGAAAAGCACTGTGTGTGTTTGCTTGCTTTGCGTAATCACATATGCTTTTCAAACTGTAGCACTCTCATCCTGTATTGTAATATGGATCTAATTGTTCAATAGAATATTTTTAGGAAAAGTAAAGAGACTTTTCTGTTTTCAGTACGTGTGAAAGCTAGCTTATTGCTCCTTTAAGTCTCAGGAGGTAAGAAAGACAAACATACGTAGCAGTACACCCTCTGTGTTTCCAGTTTGGTGAAATTCTCTACCTGCACTTGGAAAGAAGCACGTAAGAGCGGAATTGTTTTCCTTTGAGTCTCTGTGGAAGGTGAGGAATGAGTCTGATGAAGATCAGCAGATAAGAAGGCAAAAACTTTGCCCTGTGTAGTGTTATGTTTCCTGAAGTATTCTGTTAATGTAGCATAGTTCATGATTCAGGACGTTGATAAATGTGAAAAACTATTGGACATGCACCTCCTGACGAGTATCTTGACTGCAGAAGATCCATATGTACATTATACTATTGGTGTTTCCTATTCATGAAATACTTGTGATTTCTTTAGGAATAATACGGTGATTATGATGTTTTCCTAAGGATTCAGGATCCAAAAATTTAAACTGAGGTTTGCAGCTGAATTTTGTGTTACAAAACAACACTAAGCAATGTAATAGAAACAGAATGCAAAGGAATGTCACCTCTTGGAAAATGCTTTCATACTGTCACATTTGATACGAATGTCAGTAAGTTGCAGCGAGAGGTTGTATAGAAGGAGATAGAGTAAAAATGCATTGGAGGTTTAGAGTTTGTTTTTTTAAAAATAATATTACCTCTATCATCACTTTAAATTATTATGCATTACCTTATTTTTCAAATAGATTTTATATCTAAAACGTATTCACAAGTTTGGGGGGAAAAAAAGAGGTTTTTTTTTTTAAAAATACAGCATGATTGGAGTGCTTCAAAAAAGTATACTAAGTACATGTGTGTTTAAAATGCTGAAGGCCCTTGCCCAAAATGACCTATGCACCCACATAAATCCAAGTTTGACTGAGAAATCAATCCAGGCAGAGGTCACTGTGATTTCAGGATTTCTAAAGGCAAGTGAAGAGTTGTCTTTATTTCTGAGTAAACAGTTGAACAAAGTTTTGATTTGTTGATCTCTACATTCAACCATTTTAGGGTTCTTCATTCCTTTGAAGAATATCTCTTCTGTTAGTTTTTTTGAAATATGCAAGTGAGATTTCAGCCAGTTGAAATATTAGTTCTTTGAAATAAACAGAAGTATGTAAAAACTTCGTGTTATATGATGCTTTTGATTCCCAAGACACATCTTGAAACTTCCATTAGGCCATTTTTCAGGTTGAATATTAGAAGAAAAGGAAAAAAAAGTGTGAATAACTGAAGCTCTGATAGTTATTATTAAAGTAGTATAAAAAAATGCTTATACCTGAAGCAGAATGTTTTGGGATCTGTTAACTGGTTTCTAGACAAAACTTTCAGTGAAGCATGAAAAATTTCAGCCCAGGTAAAAAATTTGTAGTCTGTGTAAAAGCTAACAGAATTTCTTCTTAACCTTTATTGATTGAGGTGATAAGTGCTGTGTTGAGGTACTAATCAAAAAAGTTTCTTTTCTTGTTCTGACCTCCTTGTAGACCTTTCAGTCTTTCAATGGTCTGATTTGTAACATGAGTTACAGTTATTAATGCTTCTCTAAATTACAATTTTATGCTCATAGGCTGGAGGAACTGGCTGTGATTTGTGCTAATTATGACATTCCACATATTGTCAACAATGCCTATGGCGTTCAGTCTTCAAAATGTATGCATCTTATCCAGCAGGTAGGAGCCGTGTATTTCAAATACTAATTTTTTTAAAAAGGATAAGTAAATCTCTGATTGTAGACAACACTAGCAAATTTTATCGGGGGTTTCACAGCTTTGAGACTAATCCCGTGCATGTCTGATGCTTGAACAATTTTCTGAGAAAACAGACCAGAAGGAAATAGAACTTAAAAATAGTATTTGTTATTTCTATTATGTGCTTTTTATGTATTAACCCCAAATTTATTTCGATTTTGCTTATGTTGAAGTGTCTTTCATAGTGGAAAAGTGTCCTCAATAAGCTTTCTTAAAATGTTTCATAAACTTACTAACTAAAAATGAAATAATGGATCATACTTGAATAGGGATTAAGCCTTCAACAGAATGCGAGTTGCAGATTCTCAATTGAAGGTACAAGAGTCTACAGCAACACTTTATAGATGTTGTCACTGTTAAAATATTGTTGGCAGAGAGAATGACTGAGGAAACTGGGTTACGTTCAATGTTGTGTTTGAAAAAGTTTAATTTCTGTTCCTATTTAGTTTGAAAAGGAGGTTGCTTAATACCTGAGATCACCCCTGAAGTTTAGAATTCTTGTCGTTTTGCTCATTGCAATGTATACACACTGTTTCTTCCCTGTTTCTCTTCTCTCCCTGTTACCCATATCAAACGAATAGGGGGATGTATTTTTTTTAACAGGATCCAGGGGATCCTGAACTATTATGAATTTAAAATATGATGGCCATTTTTTTTCTAATTAAGAAGACATTATGTTATTAACTGGGCACAGACCAAGTTGGTATATAATTATGACAGGAACGTCATGTTGGCATTTCTAAATCTTGAGAGACTGAAGGAATCTGAGAAAACTTGAAGTGATATGTGAAATAGAGAATGTCATATGCTTTATTTGTAATGTACTTGTTACATATTTATTCTATTTAACTTGCACAAGTTTAGTGAAATTCTGACATGAAGGGGGCTGTGGAATTGCTGAGTTTTACTGCATGAAATGTATCTAATGATAACCTTTTCAGACTACAAAGCTACAAATAAAACTGTTACTGTGTTGCTTTCTGTGTTTTTTCTTGTCTTGATAGGTTGTTTACGTGGGGTTTTTTGTTTATTTGTTCTTTGGTTATGCAAACTTATACATTTGAGCTCTGATTTGTTTTACATTTATTTACAAAAATGTATTTCCTGTGATAGAAAGTGTACTGTCTGTGAGAAGTAGTTATTAATGAATACTTAGGAACATGTACGTGCTGAGCACAGTGTGAACAGAACTTGCAAGAGTGTCACAGGAAAGAGCTTTTGAGACCATTTCATTTGTCATGCTTTTCCTCTGGTGGTGTCCTGTCAATTAAATCAAATGATAGCTGCTGGCATTCATCTTCCCATCAAAAAGCTGACAAACTTGGAGTGCTTCTTCCCATGCACTAAGCTATTAAAACATAGTAATAATAACTTTGGTTTGTTTAGTTGGATCTTCTTTTTTCATTATTTTTGCCATAGCTGTTAACTCTGTTTCTATTTCTTGGTTTTATTATGTAGTACTTTATGTATGTATTTGAATATACTTTAATATGTATGTTGTTTAGGTTCTGTTATGCTGCATACTTTTTAATTGTGCAGTTCACAGTAGCATATTACTCAAATTGAAGATATACTGCAGAATCTACATTTTTTCCTTTAAGAATATCTGAGTGGCTAGCTATAGGTTTTTTTTCCTGGGAAGCGGGGAAATCTGCTATAGGAAGTTACCTGGATCTTGATTTTGCAAGCAGCCTTATAAGAAAGAGTGCTGTCACAGCCCACTGGTTTTAATGCAAATTTATAGGTGTATCAAGAAAAACCTTCTTTGCTAATGAAGCATTAACCTGTAGCCCTTTACTGTAAGAATCTGTGAAATGTTTTGGGTCGAAGAGTTTTAGCTGTATAATTCCCATTAAATTCCAAGGGTTTTCTTTTTGGTTTTTGTTGAAAATAAGCTACACTTAGACTTGCAGGAACTAAAATCAATATTGTAAATCATAGCAGAATAGGAATTTGTAAGGTATTGTGTAAGCAGACAATGGTAATAATAGTGAGCAATGCTAGGAAAAGGTAATATTACGATTTTTAATTTGTTGTCACAAATACAATATCTGAGAGTGTTTCATGAATTATACTTATTTCAGTTACATTGCTGTGTAATTATGATGCTATCACGTGTTTCCCTTTTCCTAATGTACGCTGCGGATATTTTTTTTTTGTTCCTTTTTGATAAAGGGTGCTCGAGTAGGCAGAATAGACGCCTTTGTTCAGAGCTTGGACAAAAATTTTATGGTTCCAGTAGGTGGTGCTATCATTGCTGGCTTCAATGAGTCCTTCATTCAGGAGATCAGCAAAATGTATCCAGGTAAGTAGTTCATGGACTGATTTCATCCGTACAAAATAACTGTAGAAAACTTGATTATCAGCTTTCTCTCACATAAAATATTTTTTTTCCAATTGTATCTGTTTGGTTTTTTTTTTTTTCAGGAAGAGCATCTGCGTCTCCTTCCTTAGATGTCCTCATTACACTTCTGTCTCTAGGTGCCAATGGCTACAAACAGTTACTGAAAGAGAGAAAGGTAAGCTTTTTGTTAAGCAGCCCTTTCTTGAAGTCAGCTGTTAACAAAGTCTTGTTGCAAAACTGCTTTGTGTAGTAAATCCAGTTCTGTCTAGAAAGCCATTGAACTAGTACTGAGCTCACAGCTCTGAATCTGGAGAGGCAGTGTGATATAATTACTTCTTGGCTAAATGGTGCTCATGAGTAAGCATGATTTCTATGTTGTTTTCCAAACCAGAAAGCTAAATGGAGGTCCTATACTATCTTTTAGAGTATTCATATTCGTTGTGCTAAAGTGTGACTGATACAGTAGAATTTTGCCCACAAAAGCTTAATCTGAGAAGTACTGTGCTGTGTTATCATGGTCACACTGCTTCCAGGACTACAGCATGAGCTTGGACACTCAGAAGTAACCCAGGGGTCTCCTTCATTTGGCCCTATTGTGCTTTTGTGTTATGATAATGTTTAATTAAATGTTCATGTACCACATTATCTGAAGAATCACAACTTCTGGTTAGGTTATAAATACTGTGCATGGCCACAAAAATAGAAAAATACTGTCATTTCAGTTATTCATCTAGATACAGAGCTAGGTTTCTTCTCTGCCTCTCACAGACTACATGTTTTATGTTGGGTAAAACTGCATTGCACAAACATTCAAGTGGTCTAAGGTTAGAACGTGTACATCTTGAGTTGTCCTTAATTCTGGACATAATACAGGCCTGATTTTGTTATCTTAATATATTAACACAGAGGATTCTTTTTGTAGAGGGTTTTTTAGGTAAGGAAATGCTGTGAATTAAGTACTGTTAAGTTAATAGTTTTAAATCATGCATGATCTGTTCCATTATTTTATTTAGAAACTATGCTCCGATTGTTTCCTGCTGACAGCTTGCTGATGCCTCTGATTACCTGAAAGGGCAATAGTGCTGGGTGCTGTGATTTTTTTTCTACCTGCTTGTAGAGGCATCCAGAAATTCTGCACTGGAATGGAGTTCCCATAGGAATAGCTAGACTGTAGGAAACCAAACCAGCTTAGTGGCCTTACAAGAACTAAGAAGGGATCTGTGCAACTCAAGTGAAAACAAGGCTTATGAAACACTGAAAGCAGTTACCACTTTTGCCACTATTGCAATACAGTTTCTAACATTTTATTCTGGACTGTTGTATGTATTGCCATGTATGGTTTGTGTCTTCATTAAAAGCAGATTATATTTTTTCCTGCTTCACTTTCATCTCCAAAAGAATCTCAAAGTGAATTTATCGTGTCTTCTGCAAAGCTGATTTTGATGTTAGATTTACACTGGTAGCAGATACATAATGGGCAGTATAAATATTCTTCAAGTCATAAATAATAATTTTTTCATAAATAAAATGTCTTAATGAATAGCTGTATATTTTGAATCACGTTGCTTTCTCGGAAGTAGAATTCTACAGTGAATAAAGCATTATATTTTTAAAACTTCAGGTCTTTTTATTTCAAATGTGAGTATACTCTATAAACGCAGCCTTATGTGTGGCATAAATATGTTTCTTTTATTGGATTTGCTGTAGAAATGGAAACCTTTTTTTGCTGAAATCTGTTTGTTCCTGAATTGTAAAAATGTAATAGTGATAGTTTATTGCCTGTGCTCTGTGAAAGCAGAGGCAGAGCTATTAGGTTCCCAGCAGGAGCTATTTATAGTTTGACATTGAGTACTCTTTTCTATATTGGTGCAGCTACACCTACTTGCACAAAAAGTGAGCTATAAAAAACTTCAAGATTTTTTTTTTTTTCTTTCTCTTTTTGCCTTACCCTTATTCACATGGGTGTTACTTCAGGTTATTTGAGCTCAAGCCAGAAAGACCAGAATATTACTGAGAGGAGATTAATCTCACACAACCAAGGGAAGAAATAGTCTGCCCAGTTTTTCTTTTACACGGGTGAACTGTCAAATATAGAAAGGGAAAAGATTATATGAGGGAGAGGTGCATGTACATGGAGTGGGATTTTCTGGCAAGTTGGCAGTTCTGGAGTGTGCAATTGTTCAAGGGTATGAGATTAGATGTTATGATATGCAGGAGTAAAATGCGTCTGAGGAGTAACACACACATGCTGTCCAAGTGTCTGATGAAAGGTGGCCATATATGAAAGCTTAATAAGGAATGTTTTCAACAGTCGTATTTAGCCTTGATGTTTCCAGAGAAAGGATGGAAGAAGACCACCAACAGTCATGTTTTCTCACTTGTTCTAAGTTTTCAGTATTCCTTTTTTTTATGTTTGTGTGGTGTTTAGAACAGGGGTTTTCTGATATCAGTAGGGGCTTCTAGGTCTTTTTGTGATGCAGGTAATGACAGCTGATCCATAGTCAAATTTGTTAATATCCTTGCTTTTAAAGAACTCATTATGTAAAGGTTATGTTTTTGTAGCAACTCCTTTCATTTCCTCAGTACAGGTTATTCTGCATTGCCAGGTCTTAAAACTCTCTATTTTCATGTATGTATTTTTATGTCTGAACCAGGCCACACGTAGCAAATACAGTGGTTACACTGTGTAGTAACATAAACAGTAGACTTCAGCTCTCACCTCAGAACTGATGAAGAGCAAGGACCCTACATTCAGGGTTTACGTTCATGACCCTACATATCAGGTTTAATACCGGTTAACTATTTTCCAGTGTGGCCCATTTAATCCATTTAACTAATTATTACACTGGTGTTACTGAAGAGGTGATGGCATCATTTTGTTTTCAGCAGTTACGGATTTCCTCATTAGACTTTCCTTAACAATCTAACGTTCAAGATAATTCTGATTTTCTTAAATGTATTTCTGTGTTACTTGGGACATGATGGAGATTTTTATATCTGTATCCATCTGTCTGTATACTTTCTAAGAGTGATTAACTGGTGTAATTTTCATGTCATTATGGGGTATGTATCTAAAATATTTAATATCACACTGAATGGGAGGAAATGGCTTGTTTTTTACAATTCATTAAAATACCGGGCTTACATTTCATGGTTTATCATTGACGCAATTATTCTGATAGGAATAAATTATTTGTACAGTTCAGTATGAGTTTATATTGCTGCTCTATTTATGATTGAATTTAAAATAAGAGAAAAGCCATTTAATGCTGGATATTAACAATGTAAAAAATCAAATATTCTTACAACAAGACAGACATTTGTTACTCCTCTTTTTTTTTTTTTTTATTTTTATTTTGTCTAGTCAGTTTGCTATGCTGTAGTTTGTCAAACGTGTGGGAAAATTGCAGGATTTTCCTCATGTGAGACGTGTGAAAACATATTGAAATTTTAGAGTGGCTGGAGGCAAGATAATTTAACTGAATGTAATCATTATCTCAAATGGTGTTGTGTAGTCAAACAAGTGCCAAGTATGAATGGAAGCTTCAGAGGCCTACACGCTCGAAGCATGTATCAGAGATGTATTGCCCGCAAGGAGCCTGATCTCAAGGTTTTGGAAGTGCTGAAGAGAAAATGTGTTGATCCGTGTTGTTAAGAAAGACCTTGTTAAAAAATATGAATGCGGTAGTTGCCAGCATTAGTGTTACCATGTCAGGTGGGCAAGACGTACCGGGCAGTTTCTGTTAGATTACTTTTATATGCTATGAAGATTTAAAGGTCATGTAATGAATTTAATATTTTTAAAACTTTCAATTAGATTGAAAATTCAGAACAAAATTCTTGATCTTGCAATGAAGAGAATCTATATATGAGGATATGTGTTATATATAGGTGTCACACATGTACACATACGGTTTCTGTCATGTGTTTGGCTGCATTTCAAGAAAGTAAACCTTCTCCTGGGGCTCTCTGGGGCATGTCTGAGCAGGTCTCCATGCTCAGCACCGCAGCCTCTCTTTGTCTGCAGGAAAGTGGTGTGCCAAGGGGTCTGATGAGATCACAGCTCAGATGCAGCTGGGCAGTCTAACATGCAAAGCAGCAGAGAGGCTATGGTGGGTGCATTATAAACAGCTGTTGCTGCAAAGGAATTTAAGGTGGGAGCAGATCAGTCTCAGGTACAGCATATGAGAGGTGGCAGTCTGTACCTTGTGCAAAGAGGTTGTAAAATTCTTACGCCATAAACTGCTCTGTGGCTGCTCTCTGAGGACAGCTCATCTTTTCAGCTGAGAGTGAAACAAGGAGGAAGGCAGAGTGCTACAGACTTGGACCGTAAGCAAGCTGGGCGCTTAGAACCAGCTAGGATAGTTTCAACCACGCACAAAAAGTTTTCTGGCCTTTGTCAGTTATCCCTCTGTCACCTGATTGGGACTAATGGCATAGTTAGTACCCCCATCTTCTGCATTTTCTCTGGAGTTACTGCCTTTTTCCTTGCTTGTTTCCCTCTAGTTATTTTCATTTGAAAGAAGGACAGTGCCTACCACAATGGAGCAACAAATGAAGAGTCACCCATATTTGTGTAGATTCTATTAAAAAATACGTTTATAATGTAAATACAATATGATTCAAATATTTTTTAATATTTGTTACAAAAATTCTTGAAAATATTTTTGCATATGTATGTGGAAGAGGCCATTTATTCCAAATAATTGAGTCATTTGGCATTTTTGATGCATAAACCGTTGTTGACTTATTCTTCGTATTTTTTTAAAGTATTCTATTGGTTTAGGTGCTAGAAAGACCAGAAGAGCAAGACGTTTTCCCATAGTTTAGCAGTCATTTCACTAGCCTGGTGAGGTCTGGGATAAGTTTCTAAGGGGAAAGAGTGAATTAAATAATGAAATTTGACTGACATTTAGTGCTTGGATTGTTCAGTGCAACTTTAGCGTAATAGTTGGCCTCATTGGAGAAAACTTGAGTGCCTACCATGGAAAATCAATTACCTAAGAGCTCATTTGTATAGATTTGCTTAGGGTGCTTATAAAGTTTCCACAAAATAGAAATATTTTATAATAGAGGTTGGTTATAGATTTGACCTCACAAAAATATTGCTTTTTTCCTTTTGTTTTTTCTTTTTTTCTTGGAAAGGCCATTAATCTATTTTGCAACAAACTGCTTAACTTCTGAAACTATAAAATATCTAGAGGGCTTCCAGTGGAAAGATGCGAAATAGTGTTGTTGATAAAAATAAGAAGTTTTGAATTTGTGTTCAGGTAGCTTTGGTCAAACTGATGAAAATACATACTTGGATTTATTTTTTTCAGCCATCTTTCCATTCTCCCTTGTTTTAACAAATTCCTATGTATGTAAAGGCTTATCCAGTAACCTAGGTATTTAATCTTAATTTAATTTTAATGCATTTATATAGTGGGTAACTGGTTATAACAACTTGCAGTCCTTTCAGTAATAAATACTGTAAGAGATGCAATAGAGAATTCCCTAGGTACAACACACAAAAATTAATTACTTGGGAATTTGTTCCTGTTCCAGTACAGTTTTTTCTCAGTACTAACTTTACCAATAATATCTCCATAGTAGCCACAATTTATGTGTATTTCTGTAATACTTTGTTTCAATTGTAGAAGTAAATAGCCAGCAGAGGGAGCACAAATTAATTTATGATTTGGATTACAAACAAATACCGATAAAATGGCTAACACATTGGTGATGCTTATTGTGGAAAGCAAATAACAAGTGAGTAATGTGTTTGTATTCAGTGAGGGACCAGAAGGGGGACAAAAGTGTCTGAACATTTGAAACACAAATGTTTTTTAACTTCTGCAAGTGAACTGATGAATGGAAACCATAAAATCACTTGATTTACAAATACCTCTGAAAAATAAGAGTGATTTTTCACAAATTTCAAGTTATGATAATTAACCATAGGTTCCTCCCAAAATTTTAGTTGTTGTTCCAAGTGTTACAGAAGCTTTATGCTCTTGCTGATGATTGAATCAATAGCCTAATTCATTTAGACAGTAACGTGGTAGTTTTTCCTCTCTGGCCAAATTAATTCGATGGTATTAGATTAACAGGTCAGGAGCTGTGTTCATTTGGTCAGTCGTGAAGTCGGACTGGGTTCACTGCAGCATCTTAAGAACAGCAGCTGTAAAATTATTCTAACTTAGCTACCACAAAGCTCATTTGGTTTCATAAGGCCTTTGGGAGGTTCTGCTCAAAACCATCATTTTGATCACAAGCTATAATTTGTATCTGTCAGAGTGCACAGGTCAGAACAGGATACTGGTCTACAAACAGACGAGGCAACTCTATTTAAAGAATGAAAAATCACTTGTCAGGTCCAGAAATTGATGAGGATGCTGAAACAGGCAGCCACATTGAAGCAGATGAGCAGCACAATCTTTACGGCCAGAAAGAGGGAAAATCTGGTGTTTAGTGTCTTTTAAAAATACTATGCAGTATCTTTATATTTTTGCTAGTTTTTATGAGAGACTAAGCATTAAAAAGGATGGAAAAGAAGTCAAAGGATACAATAAGAAGAGTGGTGTTTATTCTTACTCTGTCCATGAACGTTTTGAGCTGATGTGTGAAGAGAAAGGTATTAAACTCAGGAAAACCATGAGCAATTATCATAGATTTCTACTGGGGAAATAAAATAGGGATGAAGTACGAGAAGCAGGCTTTTATGTGCAACGTATCTGAGCCAAAACGTTTATGAATCTCAGTTTTATGACACTTTACTGTAAAGGTGCAATCTAATTAAGCGGTAGCAGAAATTCAGGTATCTCCATTCTTTTAGTAGGCTTGCACAGGAGGGATTGGTCCCAGGAAGAGCACTGGCTACACAATAGAGCTGAGCATTCAGGAGAGTATATATTGTGTGAAACAAAATACATTCAGATGTGTATTCATAGCCTTCTTAAGAGACTGCATTGCAATTCTCATACAGAAAAAAGAAGTCTCTGCACCAGTGGTAATTGTGATTGTGTGATACATGGTAACAAAATGCACTACTTTAGTATGAAATGTATTAATAGAGAGAAAACAAAGTAAGGAGCAATTTGCCATAACATGGCCATCTGTGATGGTAGCACTTTGTTCTTTGTGGCCCGGGGGGGCTAATACGGGGGGAAGCTCTTGCAGGGGTGGGGTGGGGTATGACCTGCTGTGCAGTGGGAATCCCTTCAAGATTTTACCTCCCTAGGTTTTAGGGCCACAGAGAGAATGACTGACATCCCAAGCACATATATTACACAAGATAGAGAGCTTTGTACCAGCTTGAGGGGGAAGAACAGTGTTCAGGAAATTGAGCTGTTTCTTTATAGAATGATTTCAGAGAACTGTCTCATCCACTTACTTGGTACACATGAAAAGAGGATCAGCTGGACACCTGTAGAATATAATGGAGACTTAACAGTTTTGTGAAATAGGTACTAGTTTCTTTGTTTGATAGCTAATAACAAAAATATTGCATTCTTTTTTTCCAGGAGATGTTTTCCTATCTTTCAAGTGAGCTGAAGAAGCTGGCAGATAACCACAATGAGAGACTGTTAGACACACCACATAATCCCATTTCCTTAGGTAACAGTTGTTTTTTATCTTTTTAAAAATAAAATTTTAATATACTGTGCATTCATAATGCACTTTCATATACAGTTGCTATATATTAAACATTGTTCACTACCCTCCATTAAATTGTTCTTAGGCTGATATGAAACCATTGAGTTCAATAAGGTAACCTACTATAAAAGCAGAGTAGTGAATTGACCCCTTTATTTTTTTTACAAAATCGTTCCTGTCCAACATACTCATTTATTATAATCAAGGCATGCAGAAGCATGTTAGCATGTAGTAATAAATAAGTAGATTTAAAAATAAATTAGAGTATAATTATTTTTACCATCGTCTTATAGTGCTGTAAAAGATAATATGGAATTCCTACTCAAGATATTTGTTCTAACCAAAAATTCTGCTGAACACCAAAGTAATATTGCCTACCTCTGTAGAATCTGCCTTATGTTTAACCAAAGTAGTAATCTATGACAGCTCATGGGAAAATTAAAAATTATGAAATGCAGTATTCGTATTTATTTTTTTCTTTATATCTGAACACAAATATTTGTCTAAATTTTTATTGTTGAAAGGCAGCTTGTCCTCTGTGGTGGTTCTTTGGAGAAAAAGGAGCTTTGTAGTAGTTTTAACCTGACCTTTTGTTACTTTAGCCATGTCACTGAAGAATCTAGATGAAAATAATGATGCTGCTGTTACCCAGCTTGGATCAATGCTTTTCACAAGACAAGTTTCTGGAGCAAGGTGAGGATGCTGTGATTTTGAAAAATTTGGGGTGTTCTATTAGCATATACATTTTATGAATTCCTATAATATTTGTTTTTTACCAGTTGTCTCATGATTGCAGATTACAGTCTGACAAGAATGAGTCAGAGAGTAGTACACCCTTCTTTATCCCTGTTATCTACTAATAACGTCTACCTGCCTGAGTTAGCAATGAGGGCCCCTTTGTTAGCTTTGGTAGGCTAAATAGATAATCTATGCCCGTTTAATTTAGTGTCATTATTCCCTAGTACCCCTTGGTTTCATTTAGTTTCCAGCTGTCGCCTGATCTTATAGTTAAGTTGTAAGCTACTTAGGGAAGATCTTTGTTTTGTTTATTGCGGCACAAATATGGTTGTGTTGGATGTTAAAGGAATAAGCTTTTAATACCCTACATAGCTTTTTGTCATATGGAAGAAAATCCTGCTTTCCGGAACTAATTGTGTTTAAAAAGAATAATATTTTTTTTTTTTAGATCTACAACCTGAACCAGTCTGAGCTAAATTTATTCTTAGAGACACTGGTACATGGAAATGCAAGCCAAATAACTTTTAATGATTTTGATTTAAACCTTTTAGAAGAAGAGAATGATTTAAAATTTGTTTTGGCAGGATTGCTTAATCTGAATATTACTGCTGCCATGTTAACTTCTGCCATAGACTTAATGTCATTTTTTTGTAGCAGAGCTGAATGTTTCCACATCAGAAGGTATGCTTCATTAGCTTGGATTATTCCACTTCCTGCACAGATGAATGATAGTAAATCTATATGTACTGTAGTTAGATGCTCTTATTTAATTTGCCTGTCCTAACCTTGGGTTGTCCTGCAGTTTCAGCCATCTTTGGCTGAAATGATTCAAGAGATTCAATTTTTGAAGTTAAAACTCTGCAATTCTTTGTCTGATATAAAGGTTTCAGGTTTTTCCTGTTTTTACATAAGCAAGTAATTTTTTTCTAGTATATACACTGTTTGACCTAGCATTTCAACAAATTTTAAACGTTATGCTTGTGCTGAATGTCAGCGGTGGGAATAGCAACTCGCTACTTCAGTAGCATACAGGCTTTTGCATAACCTGTGGTCTGCACGCTTGGACAGAGGAAGGATCTGCTAATCCTAGTGGCATTCATCTGAATGCAGTTGCTTTTACAAACTGCAGGGATCGTCTCTATAGAGGTAGTAAATTCTTATCAATTGATTGGTGTTAACTGCTTGTGAAGGCTTTAACTATAGCCACAAGGCAAGTTGTTTCTTTAACAAGTAAGGATGTGGATTAGGGTCTTGATTTATCAGGGAATGGATGTCTACTGAAAGTGCTGAGAAATAGGCTGTAACAGGTTAGAGGTATTAGGAAGAGGTAAAAGCAATGGCAAAAAGCATCCACTACAAGGAGGGAATGAATATGGGATTAACATCATAGGATGGGAGGAAAGGGAGACGTAGTAGAGAGGAATGGATGGGAGGAAGTTGGGATACTGAGCCCTCTGAATCACTTGAACGCAGCTATTTCTCACTGCAGCACACTATGCCAAGCAGGTGTCTGCACTAAAGGCTGCTGTCAATATCGGGATCCCGAGGAGCTCAGCATCACCACATTCCCTAAGGCAGGGTGAACAGACCCAGGTCAGATAGTTAGGGCTTGTTATGGAATAGGAAAGTTTGCCGCAGTTGTCTCTTTCCCCCTACACTGGGAAGCTCATAAATACCAGTTAATGAAGACCTTAATAATTTAACTGAAGAGGGGAAGGGACATATGCATATGCACACAGACTCAAGCTAATTCAGGATCTGCTACTACTGGGACTCGTAGTGATGCTTGGGCACTAACCTGGAGAATGCCGGCTTACATTCATTTGTTTAGAGTTAACAGATATTACACTGTATAGGAACTTGCGTAATTGTGTTCATCATAGGGTAACACATAAAATATCCAAGGCATCTTTAACTGAATCTCAATCTTGTTTGTTTGTTTCAGGGTTGTTCCCTGTGGGTCTGTACAAACAGTGAATAACTACACTTTTAAAGGCTTTATGTCACATGCAAATGACTATCCCTGTGCTTACCTCAATGCTGCCTCAGCAATTGGAATTAAAAAGCAAGATGTAGATGTATTCCTAAAAAGACTTGATAAGTGTTTGAAGACTTCTAGAAAAGAATCAAAGAAAGGAAAAGTTGTAAATGAAATAAGTAACTCTAATACAGGCACAGAACAACTTGAAGACCAGAAGATAGAGTTTTAGTAACATGGGAAGATACGCTTTTGTTTGACATATGTCAGGTTTGTATTGGGTTAGCATTCAGAATCTGCAGTGGAGAAAATATATTCCTGATCTGAAAATATACCTGGGTAAAAATACAAAAAAATACTTGGGTGAAATTCAGTTTTAAAGAAAGTAGGTGATACTCTCTCAAAAACAGAGGGCCAAACACAATTTTTTTGCAGCACATAAATGCACTTAATATCTGCCAAAGTAAGGCTTTACATTCATAGATCTTAAGCTGGCCTTTCAGTCCGTGGGTGACTATTTGGACCAGTGTTCAGCAAATCACAGAATGCTTATTCACATATTCTTGATTAACAAGATTTTCTGTGGCAGTGGTTGAATTCCTTCCTAGGCATAGACCATCCAGCAAGAAATGTTTCACTGCTATCAAAATATCAGTTTCTCATCAGCATACTTGCCAATTTTCATTTATTTTTGAAGATTTATATAACTGTTTGGGTAGCCCTTACTAAATACAGTATTAAAACCGCATAAGGAAATGGTAGAGTTGGAGTAGTAGTGTTTTCAGCTGTTCTCACTTCTCAAGAACTGTCTAGAACAAAGCAGCCCTCAGTGGCAAAGAAAAATGTAGAATACCTCATATCCTGCCAGTACTTGGCTCTTGGAAACATTTGCATAGTTCAGCAACCCAAAGGAATTTTAATAATGAAAGCAAGGGGTTGTGGAGTGGAGAGGTACAGTTGTCTTTTTTTCTTTTTTTTCCTCTTTCTCTTTTTTCCATTTTGTCTTTTCTTTAACAGGGCAATCGGGTCAGAGACCCACTGAAAAGGAGGAATGCCTTGTGGGATTAATGCAGCAGTTTCAAGAGCCAGTGAGACCTGAGGGTATTTTGGCATTTTTATTCCATTTTTTTTTTTTAATTTATAGACTTCCATTTTTGAAGCGTCTCTTGCCATTGGCACCGTTGCTTCTGTGGCTGTGTGCTGTTGCTGATTTGAATTCATTGAGCAACTGGTAGATTCAGAGTCTGTTCCTGAAACAAAGGTTCCATATCATCAGAGCGACAGCACTGTAGGTTGCAAAACTTTCAGTTAATTATTCTTAAATGCAATTACTACATTGTATGTAGTTTTTATGTCATTTGCTGTTCAAAGTGAGCTTAATGTTCAAAGACGTTTTCTTTGTCTGTTTGTAATGTAGTAATACTTGGGACACCACAATTAATGAGTTCTAAATGTCAGGAAATATTCTGGCTGCTGTGTTTGGTGGGATGAGAGACGTGTATCCTTCAGAGCCCTCTGTAAATTGCTTAATCAAAATAGTGGTGCTTTTGAAAGGATTGTCTATCCAGCGTGTTGAAATAAATTGATACAAGAGGTGATGTTAATATGAGGAAGTTAATAGTACGCTAATCATCATGAAGGCGCTGTCACTTAGCGAGGTTCATTGTATCTTAAGCTTAAATTGAACTGCTGCTTCTACATTGTTACTGCAACCGTTACAGGTTAGATTGATTAAAGCTTGTGAAGGTATGGCTCCCCGGACTACAGTCACAGTTGTTATTTGCTGTACAAACACGTCCTAGGAGAAATGTAATATAACTTAACCACTGAGTCATTGTGGCTATAAGGAGATGCAAATTTCTTTCTTTCTTCCCCCCTGCCTTTTTGTTGTGGTTTTTTTTTTGTTGGTTTGTTGTTTTTTTTTTTATTGAGAACATGCTGTGCCTCAGTTTTTCCAGTTAGTAAAGCTCTTCCACAAGCTTGGGTGTCAAAACCCTGCCTCAGAATTCAGTATATTGGAGCAGCCAGTGAAAACCACAATGCCTTAGTGATACCTTTCTTCCTGGTTTTCGATATTGCTGTGCTGTGCCTGAATGAATATAAATTATTGATTTAGATGACTAGTCACAGAATTTGAGCATTAGGACTATTGTTACGAGAGTTTAGGGAGGTGCATGGTGTCAGCTAAAATAAGCATTTGATGAATAATATCTTGAAACTGAATAAAGAAAAGAGCAGTTGCATTCTCTGAGAGGAAGAAGCCTCTGCCTTTTATGTTCTCATAATAAATTGTCTGCTGCAAATAATTCACTCACTTCTACTATTAACTGAACTCCTTTCTCAGGTAGTGTTTTTGCTGTCTTTGAAATGCTTCCCATTTGAAATTAAAGCTGGAAATTTCAATGAATCTCTATAAACAAGTATCCAGAGAAAGAATTAAATGGTTTGTTCTCATTTTGACCTTTTAAACCTTTTTTTTAATTTAAAAAAAAAAAGTTGAAGATGATGTCTTTAATTGAAAAAAAAAAAAAACAAAACAAAACACATTTTTAATTTGTGTGTCATTACATCTTTGCAAATCTTAGTGATGCCACCTAAAGTCAGGAAATTTAAAATATTTTGAGAGATGTGCTCCATCATGATGTATAAACTCTTTAACTAAATATTTGTGTTATGTTGCTTTGGTAAGCTGGTGTACCAGTTTTCAGTTTTGTTTGCTTGCTTTGTCCCCTTAAATGTCTTTGTTTAATATCACATTTTTAGAGATGAAAACATTATATAATGTCTTTATAAATAAAATGAAATTTGAAGTAATTCGAATGGTAATATGATTTCAAGTAAATGAAGAAGAATTGGTTATTTAGGAGATTCAGTAGATAAAAGGTATTTTTCAAGAAAGAGTATAAATCACTTATTGTCTATTCACTAATATCTATAATAAAGTAGTGAAATAATATTGGAACATACACCCATGATCAGAGTTTTCATTTCCATTGTATAACAGGTATGGGGAGGTTTCATGGCTATGGCAGGTCTCACCCACTAAAAGTAGTACTGTGAAAGATGGTAATAGCACGGGCATAGGTTTGTCAAACTACATGGAGTAAACCAAATGTATTTTAACAGTATTTGCCTTCTGTGAAGATCTTTCGAAGATAGTACAGTGAAGTAAGAAGCTTCTTAACTTAATTAACTGTGCAGCCCTTTTCCTGACCTCTACATGGGCACATGTCACTAAAGGCTTCCACATACCTCAAAAACCTGCAAATCCACGTTACTAGTGAGACATCTAGGAAGGCTGCCTGGGCTTCAGAACGTACTTGGGGTTCATACAGCAAGAAGCCTTAGCAGAAACGGCAAGAACAGATGCCCATTTAGTCAGGCACGCTCACAGCTACTATTTAGCTACCTATCCGCATCATCTGCTAGGTCACAGCATGTGGTTACTAGATGTGAAATAGCAATGGGCAAGCACTTCAAACATTCCAGAAGAGCTGAGGGCTCAGAAAGAGAAGTTTAGGAGGTTACCATTCTCGCTGCCTAGTCTGCTGCGCTGAGTTACTGCCCTGTAGCAGAGGTAGCAAAGTGATCTGTCTGCTTGGCAGCTACTGCAATCATACAGTGTATTAACACATACTGAACCTGGGATGTGTTTGAGCATTGCAGATATGAGAAGCAGCGCCTGTAGAACGAGCGTGTTTCCCATTCTTCTTCTGCAGAATGTATATTCTACGGATACTTGCTTACTGAAGGCACTAATGGGGCAGGATGCATGGGTAGGCAGGCATCCCTCAAATTGCTGCAGTCTGGATCATCAAAGTGACTTTCCTCCCTTATGGTGCCTGTAACTGTTCTGTGAGATGCTTTTCTTCCCCGCTGATATTACATCTTATGTTATCTGGATCCGTATAGGTGAAAGAAATGAAGGAGCAGATGGACGTGCCTTATAAAAATAGCACTGGGATAATATAGTGCAAGCAAACTGACACGGAATGACCCATCTCACAGGCCCACTCTTAGTTTACTTCTTTTGTAGTATCTGAAATGATAATAAACAAAACGAAGGACTGCTTGAGCAATAATACTGCCTATTCACACTTTGTTCCTAACGATTGCCTAAGATACAAAGCAAATAAAATCTACCAGATGCAGCAAATTCTCTTGAGCCTAAGAAAGCAAAACTGTAATGTTGCAAATGTAAATGCTGGCATAGCAGCTTAATACACGTATAAACCGAGCAATCTATATTGTGCGATCATCATTTTTTAAGAAAGGCTGGAGCCCAGAGACTAGCAAATGTTCTCATCTGCAGTGTATCAGCAGTTCTCAGTCTTCAGCTGCTGTATAGATAATAATTCTAATTGAAGAATCATTACATGAATCCATATGTGAATGATAGATGGGCTATAGCCTTTTGTTCATGATGCTTTAAAAATTGAGTTGCTGTTTTCACTTTTATAAGGGGTGATTAGATTGCCTTTTTTTCCCCCTATTTTTTTAAAATGCAACATTTTAATCAACCTGGCCTGACAAGATTTGGAATCTGAAGGAAAAACAATTTCTGTAGCTGACAATTTTTTTAAACAATAGCTATTTAAAGGCTTGAATTGGTTACAAACTGACTCTCCACAAAGAGAGCCTTTGTTCAAATGTTTTTAATTCTGAAAACAGTGCTTGAAAAATTGTGCTCTGTGTGCTCTGTAATAATTGTTTTTCATGTATTATGCTTTTTTCCCTCAAAGATAACAGCATACGCTGTAGTGCAGTTTAATAATTCTTTTTAAAAATCATAGTTAAAGAGGCATTTGCTCTGGCACTCATCAAGCATCTGTCATATCAAAGAGCCTAGTAATATATTTATCTTGATGGATAAGCTTCAGTATTCTGGACCAAGTTCAGTGTAACTGGACCAAGCTTTCAATGCTCCTTTGGGGATCCCAAAGTCAAGTTCATGATCTAATTAAGATTGGTGTGATAATTATATCTGCTGCTGAACAGGAGTCTTTCATCATACCACATTTCGACTAAATTCTTTAGTGTGGTATCAAAGCTGATCCAGTTCAGACGCTGAATTGCTTTCTTAGCGTGGATGGTGAAATTTAATTTGCCTTTAGATGCTGGATTCAAATCCAGGCTGAGTCAGCTATAGCAAAATTATAACTGCTTTATTTTAACCTAAAGCGAACAGAAAGAATACAGTGGTTTTAGTTGGGTGCTACCTTTCCTATTACTTGTTCTCAAAGAGCTGCAGACGTTTGGCTACTGTCTTACACTTACTGGTGGTGGTGGAGCTGGTTTTGTACAAATAACGTGACAGCAACAGAGGTGTGTGTGTGTTATTAATCTTTTCTCGAGGCATCTCAAGTAGGAACGCGCCACTTCACCGGGAATTCATGGCAAGCGTGTAGTGTTTCTTCCGTTCTCTGCAAAAGCCGTTTCTCAGGCGCATTTCTTGTGATGGATGGGTACCAGAGGAGCACGTGGCCAGAATACAGGGAGAAGGAGCAAGGTCTCCATCATTTTGGAAGCTTTCTAGATTGGTTATGTGTGCTTGGCTTTTGCTATGTATAAAGCTCATATTGCTGTGTAAACTCTTGAAAAAATGTTTGCAGCCGTTCTCGTCCCTTACCTGAAGTGTTTCTGAACTGGATTCGGGGCAGGGTGTGCTGCTCGGGCACCGCAGTCCAGGGATCACGCTCTAGGGCAGCAGCAAGGTCTGGCTGCAGGAGGAGAATTCTGTGCCCAAGGAGGGGAAGACGTTCCTGCTTTGTTGTGATGCGGGACTGCCAAGCGGTTGTGACAAGCAGAACTAGTTTGCAGACACAAATACTGTTGATCAGTTAGTTAATCCTATGACTAGTCTTTCTGGAGCCTGAAGAACTGCAGATGGAAAGAGTGCTTAGTCTGGTCTGTAATATGTCAAACAGGAATGCAGGGAAGAAAAATCTGTCAACTGTAACTAAAGGAAAAAAAACATGAAACGTATTGTATAAACTCTTGATTAAATCCAAGTTGTCTTGCAACTCTCGTTGTTTTCTTCTGGTTCTCTCATAAGGAAGCTGTAATGCAGGTTCTGGCTCCTGACTTTATACAGCATCTATTTCAATAGTGGTAGAGGAATTGCAAATAGCTTTGTAGGTGGAGGGGCTTGGGATACAGTTCAAGATACATTTTTTTAAATGGAAGATGAGGAAAGCGTCTAGGAAGTTTATAAAAATAGAAATAGCCTGAGTCGCTGTGCAGCTGAGGAGGTAGTGAGTCTCCAGCAAGATCTGAGTATGCGTAGTAAAGTCTTGACCTGCTGCTGCACAGTGCAAGCACCAGAGAATAATGCCAAAACACAGCTGTCTCTCATCACAATAGTAGCCTGCCCTCTAATAGTATGAATTCCTAGTGCTCTGTTCTCCCCTCACCCCACTGAGTAATTTGGGGTGGGTTTTTTTAGCTGACTCTGCTAAGTACATCAGCAGTACATCAGGAAAAGGATGGGGAGGGGGGAGGATGCCTGCCAGCGCGTGGCCTTCCCCACTGAGGCAGAACTTCAGTGCAAGAAGTCGACTGGACCACACAAAGGCAGCAGGTGCAAGTGCACATGCCGCCAGCTTTTGAAGGGTTTATCATCAGCAAATGGATTTGAATATAAAAATGTTTTTTAATAATGGTATAACGGATGCTATTAAAACTCGAGCTCGTATTCCATGCAGATGGCACAAACTGTCACGCTCTGGTTTTCTCTTCGGTTTTGTTTCTAAAAGTTTCAGCTGAATGTTAAATCTGTGTCAGGGCAGCATTTCAGGCTGCAGAAAAGCTGCACGCCGTGTCAATCTTCTAGCAGTAGGTGGCCGGGTCAGGCCTCACGCAGTTCTCTCCCCTCTCTGAAGGTGTGCTTAGGAATTTCAGCCTTGTTGGCGCCGAGGCCTTTGGAAGTGAGGTAGCTCTCAATGACTGCGTGAGTTCAGAAAGAATCTGTTGTGGCTGCTGGAGGCCTTTGTAGGCTACATGTGCTCTTCACGCTGCCTTGTGGTGGCCTCATGCAGTGACTTCTGGATCAGTGTGCTCTGGTACAGGTAAATAATTTTTTAGCTCCCTTTTTGCACCGAGGTGGGCAGGACAGACACTTCTTCATTGCTTGTACACCCTTATCAGTATTAAAAACACTACTGCCGCCTTCAGCAAGGCTGTGAGGCATGTGTGGGTTTGCCAATGGCGTGGAGCTGGGCTAAGGGTGTTGCAGCCCCAGCAGGAGCAGGGAGGGTGGGCTTTGTGCCCCGAACAACGCCATGCCACCGCACCGCCAAGTGAGGCGGGGGCTGCGGTGGCCCTCGGGCAGGTGTGAGCTGGGCAGAAGTGAACTGTGCAGCTGGCCTGGGCTTGGTTGTTCTGCTGGTCCAGAGGGGACTTGTGTTTCCTCTTCTCTAGCTGCGCCGGCTCTGTGGCGGGCTCAGGAAGAAGAGGCAATAACAATGTATTTTTGTCATGGAAGCAAGTAGCTGTGACTCACAAGGCTCCTGGGGCACCATTTAGCGGAGTTAAAAGATGCTGTTTTCATTTAGTTGCTATATAACTGCATTTTTGACTCTCCGTTCACTTCACTTCACTCGCGCATAAGCCCCTCTTCCTGCATTTCCAGGCCCTAATTTTCCCCTGCCTTGCACTTCCCTGTAGATTTTTACATCCGTGCAAGGGGTGGTAAAACTCAGCAATTCTGATGTGACAGCATTTAGCATATATGCTGCATTTACTTGGCACAAGCATAGAAGGCGGTAGCGGGGGCAAGGCAGCGGGGAATCGAGCCAGTTGTTTACATCTTCCTCCAAAGGACTGGCAGGTCAAACATCCTTCTCGTCCACGACCCTCTGCCATTAACAGCTGTTCGTGAGTGTTGGCGCATCATATTTTTTTTCCCCTCGAGGCTGAGCGCATTATCTCTACAACACTCCAGCACCTTGCTGGGAACATGCCACAATTCTGTTTTCAGAGTGTTTTGTTAATGCTCGTGACCTTGGTGGTGTGACCACAACACCTGCTTTACCTGATAAGATCATTAATTTTTTTTCTCTGCAGCCTTTGTGTTGAGCGTAAGCAAATCTTCATTTGTACCTGGGAAAGGTTGCCCAAACACCCGCTTACTGGAGCGCTGACCTGTAACTCCCAGTATTTTTTAAGGCGTTAAATAGGCAATTAGAAGAAATCACTTCAATAAAAGCGGAATGAACACGAGCCTCTCGTTAGCTGCAATGGAGCAAGACGGGATTGGAATCAATCGCGCAGCATTTCAGCTGTCACTCTGCTGCAGCAGCAGCTGTCTGTCAGTGGAGGTGACAGCGGAGAGCTGATCTATACTCTTCTCTGAGCCACGGAGATAAGCTGCACATGCACAATGAATGTGTTCCTAAAATAAACACATCGCGATGAGCAGGTTTTTTTTTTTAATGATAAATCTTCTCGCCCTGCTAACTGTCCCTCCTTCCTCCTTTGTTGGTTTACCAGGTTGCTGTCACCCCCTGCCTTTTTTCTTACGGTGGCTGTGTGTTCTCCTTCTGCCTTTTTTCCTTAGGGGTTTGTTTTTCTGCATGCTGCTGCTTTTGTATTTCTGTGGCTCCATCACACCTTCTCCTGAATCCCACCCTCTGCTGCATCCCACCTTTGGTCCAGGTGGCACCCATCCATGGAGGAGACGCAGGCGGTGCTGCCTCCCAGGCAGTGCCATGGCTGCAAGCTGGTGTCCATGAAGTGCTGATCGGAATTGCTCGGAAAAGGTTTCAATGGGTCTGAAATTAGGTGTGGAGCTGTAACTCCAGAGCCCTCTGAAGGGGCTAGGCCTAATGCAAGCCTTACCCCAGTCCTTTGTGCAGGCGGGACTCCAGGGGGTTTATATTTGTTTTTGCGTCTTTATTGACCAAGCATGAATTTATTAAATTATAAGGTGGCTTCAGCTTCTCCCTCCCCACTGTTTGCTCCAGGTTTGTTGTTCCACTACAGCAGTGTTGATATTATTTGCATTTATGGGGCAGTCCTGAAGCTCTTCTCTCTTCCTCACCCCTGTGTTGGATGTAGAGAAACAGATTTCCTTGGCAGAAATCCTGTGCTATGGGACTTGCTTTGTGGCCCCATGCACAAATACATCCTGGTCACATGCCCTGCATGACAGGGCTGTTCAGGCAGCTCTGCTGTCTAGTCACGCTGGGGTTGAGGTTGCTCCTGTATTTCTGCCTTGCTCTACAGTAACAGGCATTTGCATTTAGGAGTCTGTGAGACTTGGGTGACCTCATTTCCTCAGTAAAATATAGCCGTGTAAGCATTGTGTCATGAAAGTGCAGGGGATGACAGTGGCTCAGAAGATTGATCGTGTCACTGGTCCAGACTAAGTGCACGTATGTCATGACGGACTTGCTTCAAGGCCTTCCAAAAAGACCGGTAGAAACTAGAAGCTGACATTAAAAGGGGAAAAACTGATCTCAGAGAAACCTTTACACGTAAAAAAAGCCCCCTAAATCTTTTCGTTTAAAAAAAGATCGATTTCATTTGTTAATTTATGATCTTGGTTGTACAACACTTGTGCGTATTTTTTAGTTTTGCCTGAGGTCTACAAAGCCTGTAATGGAAAGCATGGATTTCTCCATCGTTCTGTGAGAGGGAGCTGAGCAAGTATCCTTCCCGTTTTACAGGTAAGAAAGTAAAGACAAAAGGATCACCTCCGAGTGCCAATTGCCTTTCATGTAGCCGGGATGGTTGATGCTGGTGCTGCCCTTTGCTTCCATCTCAGAGAGCCCGAAGTAGCAGGTCAAAGCTGATGCCTGAGGCAGGTAGCTCAGGAGACGCGCTGTCCCTGTCCTTGCGTCTCTCTTTCAGGTGCAGATTGCTTCAACTCTTCCATTTCTAACCGTTTCCTAAACAAGGATAAACACATTATTGCCTGAATGCGGTTTCCTATAGGATTCACAAGACCAAATACCACATTATGGCCTATACAGGGGTAAAATCAGCAGCTCCTGTTTTCCAGGCTGGTAGCTTTGACTAGCTGACTCCTTTGATAATTTCAAAGGGCCTGAGATAAAAGGAGCTTAGAAAATACAAAGACCTCTGGTTTCCTTCCAGAGGTGCAGTGGGGGAGCAGGGAAGTGACACTGAGCCATCACTGTTTCTATCGCTCACGCTTCACTGAATATGCGCTGCCAGAAAATGCCGGTTTTCAGGCCTGTCAAGAGATATTTTCCTTAAGTATTTGAAGTACTTCAGCGATGATGGTTACATAGCCACTTGCACGCTGCCAATCCTACCTTTGAAGTCCATGGTTTTAGGAAAGTTTAATACAGCTTGCTTAAAGTTAAGCCAATAACTTAGCCATGTGCAATGGAAGTCTGGTCACATTATAAAACTCTTTTTTTCCCTCCCNTAGCTTTCCAGAAAACAATGTGCCTAAAAGAAGACTTTGACAGCAAAAATTTCAGCACTATCAGTTACTTGGAAACATTACTTTTCTTCCTGGTTCTATCTCAGAGTAGATCTTTTTCTTTGAATTTTAGCATACGCTGCATCTATACACAGAGATTTGGGTTGCTTTCCAATGAGGTTAAAATTTCTCTCCAAATTCAGGGAGTTGCTGAGCGCTGGTTTCAATTTTACTGCAAAGTCTCAACAATAAAATAAATAGAAGGCATACAAAAATACCTAAAATTAAAGGCAAAAATTAATAAACACAGTCATTTCTGAATTTATTTTTTTTTTAAATCCTAATAGTTTAATTTATCATAGAATCATAGAATGGTTGGGTTGAATTTAAACTATTTTCTTAGTAAAAAATAGGTGCCATAAATCCTGATTGCTGAAACCACACTTAATCCATACCTACACAAAATTTCCCTTACGATTTCACATGTTACATGAATGCTTTCAGTACGCAAACACCTTCCCAAGATTTTTGTGAAATCCTGGTATTTTTAATAGTGAATGGAAATAACAACTGCGTGCAGAAATGTCAAACTTTAGAGAAGTAAGCGATATGCCCGCGCGGCAGACAGAGACATAAACCGTGCGGGGTCTGCGTTTCGGGGCCGGCTTGTGTTTGTGCGAGGGCTGGACCAGGGGTAGGTTATTGATGGCTACCACGCGGCTGGGCCAAGCACAGGCAGGTCCCAGCAGGACTGCTCGCTCTTGCCCCTGCCCTTTATTTAACCCACTGTTAAAATTCGAGGAAGATAACCAAGGCACGAGATAAAACACTGCTGTTTGGGAACGCCTTTGAACAAATCCAATTAGGTGTTAATAGAGCTTGCAGGAGCAGGGCCTGATCCTACCAACCAGCAAATGAACTTCAGGGAAAGCTGAGGTTCTCCTTGGTGCTTGGCATCAGCCCGGGCAACGGCCACAGCTCCTGGTGGACCTTAATCAAGTCTCTCCACGCAGGCTTTTCCCACTAATGTTTAACCTGTCTGAACTGCAGACCAGTCTGAGTCCTCAGAGCGGAGGTTTCTAGCTAACAGGCTAGCAATAAGAGAAAAACAAACAAACAAACAAACAAACCAAAAAGGCAATTAAAAGAAGATGGGCACAGTGGATAGGCAAATTAATGTGTTTAAATTGTAGGTTTACTAGGGCAGCAACTGTATTGCTCCATATCCAAGTTACATGTGCCATTATAGCAACTCCTTCTATGCTGGTAACCGTTCAGTAACCATTCCTATAACCATGACAAGTGCTGACTAAAAGCCCCCAGAACAACCCAAGAGGTCCAAGCTTATTTCTAAACAACTCCTAAGAGCACTGATGCTGTGATGGATGGCGCCTTACTTGAAATCTCCTTTCCCGAAAAGCACAAGACTGCCAATATTTGTAAGCTTTACTCACACAGGTCAGCAAATATAATAGGCAAATGTGCAGAGCAAAATACATTTTGATTGATTAGACGGGCTTTGGAGAGAAGGCACCAGGTTCTTTATTACAGATATTTATCTTGTAGTCTTTTCCGCTCTGCTGCTTGTTAGTGCATGTGGAGGTTTTCACATGTATTTTTAAATACTAATAAGTGCGAGAGACATGGGAAAGGCTTTTCAGTGGATTTTCTCTTATTTTAATTAAAATGAGGTGAGATATAATGCTGGCCTAATCATATCTTGTTAAGCTCAAACATATATATTTTCCAAGTACTTAGGGCATTATGAAGAATCAACCTAAAATATGTCACAAGAAGTGCAACTAAGAATCTCATCTTTATAAATATTTTAAGCGTCCGTTATAAAAACAAGCATCATAGTAGCAATGGCTTTTCTCTTTTATCTGCATAAGCGTACTTGGGAATATGCCAGCATTTTCCCATCTAAAATGGTCACCAATAGGTGGTGCTAACTGTTTCCAAATTCATTACAAGGTTCTTCCCGTTTGTTCCTCAAGCGAGTTCTCCCGCCTGCCTCATCTTCCCGGCAGATCTTCCTCAAAGCCTATTCTTGATAAATACGCAATTCCCAACAGATTAATCTCATCTTTTCATATTCCTTCTTTGCTGCTATGACCTTTAGTTGCTCTTGCATGCTGGTCTTTGGGTTTTCCCCACGCTCCAGTTGGTTGCAGCCAACTGTCAAGCAGGAACTTCTGGGAATGTGATTCCCACACCCAGAGCTTTGGCTGCACTCCCGAAGAGCTTACCTTTGTCTTTGCTCAAAGTTCTTTGATCTTCACTGTATTTTTCCATTCTTTACGGAAATGGGTCTTAACAGTGCTCCAAAAATACTAAATCATTTTCACTCAAACTCATCTTTAATACAACTATTTAAAACTTCTGCTTTTGAAAGGAAAAGGGAAAACGTAAAGAAAGGAAAAGGTCATATAAATATAAAGTGAAGGCAGTTGGATGGTGTAGGATAACTCTGGTGACTTCAGTCTTTTATCTTGAGCAGGAATATTCTTTAAGCTCATTGATTCAGAATTCAAACTGATAGGTGTTTTCTGTTTTCAGTGACTGCCTGGTTCAGAGCGATATCCTGTTACTTCAGCTGGCAGGTATTGCAACGCTGATTCTCCTGATGCAGTCGTGGCGTTAGACTTGCATCGATGGGGAGAACCAGGCTCGTGGCTATTCCAGGCATCGGCATTGCAGATCGCATTGTCCTGAGCCCTCTGCAGGAGCTGAGAAGCACCGGTGACTGCTGGGCCAGAGAGGGACTGCATGAGCCAAGCCTCCGCACCGGAGACCAGCGTCCTCCTTTCGGAGCTGTTGTACTCAGGGTACCTATTTGCATTTGTAACGGTTTTGCTAAGCCTCTTTTTTCCAGTGCTGTCTATAAAAAGCAGTAGACTCAACACTGAGGATATCCTCACTGGGGGACTTCGGGGTTGTGTCTGCGAGCCTGGATCTGGAGTGGGGCACAACCTATAGAAGGAGGAAAGCTGCCATCTCCGGTGCCCCTGCAGCACAGTAGGGCCAGTCCATGTCCCTCAGCTCCCTCTTGATTCCTGATAGAGGGTATGTCTAGGTCAGAATGCTTTTGGTAAGAGACTGCCTCCCTGGAGGCTAATTTCCTAATGGTCAGGACCAAAAAAAAGACATGGGTACCTCAAATGCGATCCTGCGCTCCCTGACCCCTTTGATGGCAGCCACAGTCCCCAGAGTTTTTATAAAGAAGCTGCCTTTCTTTTGACCTAAAAAGTATAAAGGCTTTGAGCCCTAGGACATGTCTGAAGGACCAGAGGGCCTCACTCGGAGGTGCAGGCACCATGAGAACTCCCCAGCTGGGCCTCAGCAGGGGAACCTACACCACTCACTGGAAGAGTGGTGGCATCCTCAGAGCACTGCCCCTTCCTTCCTCGGCCGTGAGGCCACAGGTCATCAACCTATTTGTTCCTTCTCCTCAGTTTAATGAACGTTGAGGGAATTTTTTTTCCCTCCTTGGCACACCTGGAAGGATGAAGTTCATCCTTCCTCCTCCTCCAGAGGAGACTCTAAGCCTCAGGCTAAGACTCTTCCCTCTAGGCTCAGAGAATCCCCTGGGGCAAGTCTGAGAATAGACTTGACATTTCTTTGACAAATGGTGATCGGAAATCTGTTGATGGAAGGTGGTGCTTATACTGATATTTTAAAAGTGATGGTATGTTAAGGTGCTCTAAGAAAACACGGTGGCTCAAGGGTCTCATGGGGAGAGAGGCAAAGACATGCCCCATTTCTGCATCTTCTTTGAATTTAAGTATGCCTGATCTGGACCGCTAAGTCTTGGGCAGTTTTGGGCATGGACACCTTTTGAATTTGGGACCCACAAGAGTTAGACAACCAAGCTGTTTGAGGGGTGGCCACCTCACTACCAAAAACCATATTCTGTAGATAATGCTCAAATTCCCAAGCTGTACAGCCTGCTTGACTTCAGACATTATCATTCTTCTCTGAAAGGTCCAGGCACGAGAAGGGATGCCTCAATCATTTAATCTAGCACCTCTACATCAGGTTTTCTTCTTTTTCCCCCCAGCCTACCCCGAGTTAGCTGTTGTCACTGATCCATCCTCCTGCCTGTGAGAGGGAACAGTCTTCTGCCCTCCCTCATGTGGCCTTCAAGGTCCATCTGATACTTTGCTGAGGTTTCAAGTGTTCTGCACCCAGCCCTTGTACAGAGAGCTATTAGCTTACTTTCCCAGACGGTCTTTTTTTCTTTAACTGAAAGGTACAACTGCTAAACTGCAGCTTCTAACATGTGTGCATTGCTCTAGATAAGATCTTGCTGACCCTGTAAGAGACTTCACAATAAAAGAAATCATTTTGTTGTGTCAGTATGATTTATGAATATTGAAATGTATACAAGGATCCTAGCAAGGGAAATAGAAATCTGATATGAGGAAAAGAGAAGCCGTTTGGGTACACAAATTGGAAACATTGACGTCCTTGTTACAGCTCTGGAGAAACTGGATCAGGTTAACCATATGATCCAAAACATAATGGACTGTCCACATTAATTTTAAAGACCTCAGTAAATCAGTAAGTGTCTTGAAGGGTGAAACAGATGTCCTGAGCTTGAATATTCAGCTTTGTCTCCAATAGGTTTTATATTAATCTAGCTGTGTTACAGAAGCTGGTGAAGCAACTGTCTTTCACTTAGTATCAGCACCAGACACAGTAAAAGACATATATAAATTCACTGAAGAAGCAGCATCACCTGGGAAGAGGAACTTTTCTGATCCTTGATTACACATGCAATGGAAGAGAAAATCGCAGAACTGAGCAGAAAGTCAGACCTACCCTTAATAAGTGTGACCCTAAGAAAAAGCCCCGAGAGGCAGGTTAGGAAATAGGCTGTCTGGAAGAGACTTGGTAGAAGCACAGAAACTGTCTTTGTTTACTTAATCCCTCCAATGCCCGAAGGAACAGGGCTCAGAAATTTTGTAAGAAGCAACATTGCATCAATTTCTCCGAAGTAGAGTGACTTGCGAGGCCTCCGCATTTTTGGACAGAAAGAGTCTTGGATTTGCTGTTTTGCAGCTGCTTTAGGATCAGGTTTTTAAACATTTTCTGACGGTATCCTTTTTTCCCCAGGTTATTCCATTTTATCAGGCTTGTCTAGGGCTGGTACGTATCGTCACTCCTCTGCCAGGTAGGAACAGATTTGAAGCTTTGCAGGTTGCTGTCCTGTTGAGCAAGAAACCTGTGCTGCAGGAATGCATTTTTTAAATACCTTTGCTTTACCTGCACACATTGCGTATGTAGATACAGATGGAAACCAGATTCAAGAAAATACCTCATCAAAATACGTGCAACCAGCAGCACCTCATGGCTCCTGCTGCGCAGCCTCCAGTGCTGTCCCAGCCTTCTTTTTGCTGTTTGTAAATCACTGGCTTCTGCTGACCACTGCTGACTAAGTGACCTTAGTCACTTATTTAACCTTGACAGAGATTGAAGAGAACGAAGATTAAAATAGAGATGTGCAAAAAATTACTTAGTACCATTAAAAGTCTTTTCTACTAATAGACAAGACTATTTCTGTCTAAAATATTTTTGACTCAGTGTAGGCTATGACAGCAAGAAAAGACATTTTTATGTCTTTCTGGTGTTTCCCAGTTCAGATGCTTTCTTTTATTCGCTCTTTTCTTTCTTTAATTTGTATTAGACAGTTCCAAGATTTTCTCCTGTTTTTCCTGTTTCTCAATGTTCCTAATAAAAACTCCAGCAATAAAAGAGCAATAAAAGATAAAATCACACTTTAGCTGGGATTTAATTGTGTGTTTTTCAGGCGTTCCCAAATCCCCACCCCCAAAATCCACAATAGGAAATCATTATTTAGGCCAAGGGATCATAGCAGAAGGTACTGCTGATGGTATCGCCCAACTGTTGCTCACATCGTTAGTCAAATGGGAATAATACTTGGAATTAGCTGAATAGGTGCTTATTTTCTGAGCTTCCATCAAAAATTGTTATATATTCTATTACTTTACTGTGGAATGACGAAACAACTGTATTTTCACTCTAGTCCATAAGCGTTATTGCATAGGCTCAATGCTACTCACAAAACTACATGAGCCACACACACAGGGAGGGCTGAGCACATGTAAAAAAATCAGTGTCTTAAAATGTCACCCTTAGACTAAGAATCAACCACCTACGTTTTAAAAGCAGTTCCTATTCCTGCCTATTAGTGGCCTTCCAGTACCTGAAGGGGGCCTACAGGAAAGCTGGGGAGGGGCTGTTTGCAAGGGCATGTAGCGATAGGACGAGGGGCAATGGTTTTAAACTAGAGCAGGGTAGGATCAGATTAGACATTAGGATGAAGTTCTTTACAATGAGGGTGGTGAGGCACTGGAACAGGTTGCCCAGAGAGGTGGTGGAGGCCCCATCCCTGGAGACATTCAAGGCCAGGCTTGATGAGGCTCTGGGGAACCTGATCTAGTCGAAGATGTCCCCGCTTGCTGATGGGGGTTTGGACTAGATGACCTTTAAATGTCCCTTCCAACCCAACACATTCTATGATTCTATGATTCTATGATTCTATTCATTCAAAGGGGCTGTGCCCGGTGGCCCTGGCGCCCATGGGGAGGGAACGAATGGGCAAGTGCCAGCACCACCACCAGAGACATCACCAGAGCAGGCGATGGGGCTTGGCCTGGCCCGCTTCTCCCTCCGCCGGTGTTTCACAGGAACGGGATGCAAATGTTTAGTCCTTTAAAAGGCTTCCCTTGAGCAAGGCTGAAGGATTTTTGCCAAATTGCCTGGACCATCTTTAGCCGGGGCAGGTCTGGTGAAGGGCAGGGGGGCTTGTCCCTGGGGTGCAGGTGGGCATCCAGCCCGAAGGCAGCAAGGCTTCAACATCCTGGTAGGCACACACGAAGGAAGATGTGGTCAGCTGCTTTCCTGATCATCAAGCGTCTGCCTTCCACTTAACGGACTTCAGCTAATCAACCCAGAGGGCCCAAGGAGTTAAAGGCAGACATAATTCTTTCTCTCACAGCAGGCTGGGGATCTGCGGGCAGGGTTCAGCCACGATGCTAAAATCCCATTCAAGCAGAAATGTCACGTTATTTACTTACTAAAACAATGCTCTTATTACAAAGACATTTTAGGAGTGAAAATATGACAGCATCTATTTTAGGTTGTCATTGATCTTTAATTTGCTGTGACCTGAAGGTTTTCTATGTAGTCAGTGCTTTTTGGCCAAAATATATGACTGCAGGGAAATGAGTAAATGAGTGCCAGAGATGTTCTTTTTTTCCTATGAAAAGACTGAAATTGCTTTGTGTAAATGTGTGGAAAATGCTGATATTTTGTTTCTATAAATACTTCGCCTCCTGCGTGCTGTATTTCATTTGTGCTGTTTCCTAGGAGTATTTGGCTTCTTATCACTTTTACGCAGGGTGCTGAATACAAATGAGCTACAGTTTACCCAGCAACCAAGCTGCGGAGCGTTTGTGACTGTTGTGCATTTCCTGGGCAAGAGTAACTACTGAATGAAGCAGATTACCCTGTAGCCTTGCAAAACACTGAGGATTATCAAACATGCATTCAGGGGATAAATACACAGAGGAAAATGCACAGACACCCTCTGTTTCTATATATATATATGGACGTGTGTGTATATGAATATATCTGGGTGAGGTAAAAAAAACAACCCTGAAATGATCCATCATTTTTAATGAGAATTTAAATATAGGGAAGGCAAAAAACCATCAGTGTTGGTTTTCTTATTCTCGGTGACACCACCTACAACCAGGCTTCTTGTTTATGGAGTCCATAAACAAGGCTCCGTTACCACAGACTCATGTGATCACAGGATGATTCAGGTTGGAAGAAAGCTCAGGAGGTCTCTACTCCAACCTCTGCTCAGAGCAGGGCCAGCTCTCAAGTCAGACCGGGTTTCTCAGGGCTTGATATAGTTGTTCCTTGAAACCCCCGGGGAGGGAGGCTGCACAGCCTCTCAGGGCAGCTGTCCCACTGTCTGATTGTCCTCCTGGGGAAAACCTTTTTCCATATATCCAGTCTGAACCGCTCTTGTTTCACCATCTGTTGTCTCTCTACTCTCCTACCGTGCACCTCTGTGAGTGAAGACCTGCCTCCCCCATGACCTCCCTGTAGATGCTGGGGGGCTGCAGTCAGGTGCCTCCAAAGCCATCTCTTCTCCAGGCTGGACAAGCCCGTTTTCCTCAGCCTGTCCTCACGGGGAAGTGCTCCAGACCCCGGCCAGCCTGGGGGCCCTCTGCTGAACACACCCCAGCTCATCGTCCTCTGTCTTTTGTTTGAGAGGGGCAAAACTGGACACAGGACCACAGACGTGGTCTCGCTGCTGATGAGTAAAGGGGTTTAGTTACTCCCTTGATCTTGTGTGTGTGTGCGCGCCATTGCTTTAATTGCTAAAATACATACATGGATATGCCTGATCTTGTTACGCGGGAGTGTTTGTACTGGCTCAAATCAATTCAGATGAGTCTTGTTCAACTGCTTGACAAGTGTAATATACATGGACTTGGCAATTTTATCCTTTGCTTAAATTGAACTGTAGTCTGTGGTATAGTTTGCCAAGTTGGGCAAAATGATGTTATGCTTATTGTAAGCTAGTGGTCTCCGTATCATGATTTCCACCTACCTAATACTTGCAGTTTTAATCCTGCCTTCTTTGCTATCGTACATTGGGATGAGTTTTCAGTGCACTGGATTAGGTTGTATGTTGTAATAAAATATAAATATATTTTTTAAATATAAAACATTTTTGAACATAATATAACATCATATATATATATATATGATATATATAACACCATTCCATGATTCTATGATTCTATCATTAAACACAGAACATACTTAGTGCAAATCCTACTTACACCCTGTAGCACAGTGGTTACCACAGATGATTTTCATGGGACTGGGATAAGAGAAAATGAAAGGAGGGACTCTCCCATGGAAATGAGTATAAACAGAGGAGCCTCCTTCCATCCTGATGCTCTCCACGTGGGCAAGACAAGTGGGAGGGCACCCAGCAAGATGAAGACTTGCAAGACTTGCAAGAAGAAAGACCTGGCAAGGGAGCAGAAACATCTACGAGTATTTCAGTGGATAAACACTGTGGTGGAAATGGAGCAGGACGGACTTAAAAGGGAGAGAAA
>VYZM01007707.1:0-11984 GCA_013398915.1 Dromas ardeola
TGTCTTCCCTCCGTTGCGACAACCTGGCACATCCACCATGCAATAGCAGCTGTGTTTCTCCTCCTCCCCCAAAATAATCCCCAAACAGCAAAATCCAGAAACAAACGGAAGCTTCTGCCACGTAAAAAGATCTGACATTTTTATACTGCCTTTCTGCAGAACTAAAAAAAGGTAAAAAAAAGAAACACAACGGAGGGGGAAAACGCGCAAGCTTTGCAGGGGTCCGCTGAGAAACAAGGTCATTTCAACAGGAGAAAAGGAGTCTGCCGAAGCCGCAGACAATGAAATAATCTCTGTCTCAAACCACACGACAGCAGCAAGATACCCATCAGGATGGGCTCAACTCAAATGTCAGCGGTGGCTGCTGATGGAGCAGGTGGAGGACGCGCGGCCCCGTCCGTGCTGGAGGCAGTTTGATGGTGTCTCAGAAGCACCACAGACACTCAGCCCCCTCCATGGATGTACCAGCTCAAGTACTGCTCGCTGCTTACTAGGGCTGGTGGAGAAGACTTAACCCTTAATTTATTGATTGATTTATTTTTAAAAATCACAAGCCTACGCCCTCGCTAAAGCCCTGCTTGGACAGGACCAAGGAACAATGGTGTCTGGCCATGATGAGCATCAGTGCTTCGGTCTGAAGAGCTTTATGCACTCACCTGTGGTGAGGGAAACCCCAAGAGCAGACAGTGCTGACGGTTGAGGCCTCCGTCTACCACAAACGAAGCCATCCCTGAGGATCTCCCCTGGGTAGGTGACACACAAAAGACAAGTCACAACTCCAGTAATGCCCAGTGCCTCTGGTTTGCGGGCCATGCTCCCCAGATCCTGACTTCCCTCATTCCAGCAGCCTCTGACTCTAGTGACCTCTTTGCTTTGCTCTTTAGGCTTCTTTCCTCAAAGTCCTCCTGCTTTCTGCCAGCAACTCATACACACAGGGAGCAGCGACCCAAGGGCTACCCAGCCCCGTCTGCCATTCCAGCAGTCTCTAAGGTTGCATCAGCCTAGAGCCAACCTTGGCCAGCCACATCTCCAATCAAAGCATGACGAGCCCAACCCATCTGACACTTTTCCTTCTGCTCAGAGACCTCCCTGGGCTCCTTGCACATTATCCCTCACTGGGAAGATTAGGAAAAGCGTGATGCTCTGATGTGGCATAGAATCATAGAAACATTTAGGTTGAAAAAGACCTTTAAGATTACCAAGTGCAACCGTTAACCCAACACTGCCAAGTCCACCATTAAACCACGTTCCTCAGTGCCACATCTACACACCTTTTAAATACCTCCAGGGATGGTGACCCAACCACTTCCCTGGGCAGCCTGTTCCAATGCCGAGCCTCGGCACAGTCCAGCCAGCCAGCAGCGGGTGAACCACCATTTCCTTGGCATTGAGGTACCTGGGAACTTAAGTCCCTGATCAGGGATTTTGGCTGTTGGCTCATTTGAGAAGAATTTTTACAAGCCCCCGCGAAAGATATATATTGTCCGTACTCCATGTGGTGCCACCCTGTGGCAAGACGCCGAATCTCCTGATCAGGGTTGGACTGTTGAGCTGGGATTTGGGATGCTTCTCTTCTTTCTCCAGGCTTACCTTGGCATGGGTGAGCCACCCTGGCCAGACCATCTGGCATCTCCCATCTCTGTTACCTGGCCTGAAGGTAGAAGAAAGTGTCTTCATCCAAAATCCAGCCCCAGATTTTCCAGATGGAACAAGATCCCACGCCCCCAGGATCAGAAATTGCTCAATTGGTGCATCCACAAAGCAACCTCTTCATTGACACATCAGTCCTCACGCTCTCGATACACATCTTCCAGGAGCTTGGAGCCAGCAACGGCACCAGAAGGCCTATGGCAGAGAGGCTGGGGTCAGGCAGAACATTCAAATGGTCCTGGGTAGCTCCACCAGCAGAAAAGCGGGTTTCCATCATCATCCTGAGATAGATGTCCTCTGCCCATGACTATTTCCTCATGACAGAGCAACTAATCCACTGATATCTCAGAAACACCCGTATCTAAGGGCTCCACAAACCTTAGAGACGTGACCGCAGCCCTGGATGTTTTAGACAAGACACTGAACCATCAGCAGTTTGTGCTGGGAAAACATCTGGTGGCACAAACCTGTCAGTTGGATACCAGATGAGTCCATACAGGATTTGGCCCCGCGCTGCCCTGTGCATGATGCCTACATGGAGTGGGATGGGAAGCATTTGCCCCCATTAAACATTGTGTTCACTGGCCAGTTTCATGAAGAAGCTGGTAAGCATCAACACTGCAGGGCACAGTGGTCAACCTCGCTTGACTGAGCCTCCAAGAGGAGCAGCATATCCAAATGTTGACTCTGAGGAATCAGTCAACCCATTTTTCACCTAGACAGAGGCACCATACATCCTCCTAAGCCCTACCAAGCACCCCAGCATCTTAGAGCTTCCCATGAGCTTTCCAAGGGTGTCCAAGCCTTCAATGCAGAAGGACTCATGGGGCGCTCTGCAGCGCACATGTGAAATTGTCCAACCTGGAAGAGCACAGTTGAGGTTTCTAGCAAGCTCCATGGTGCTGAGTGATGAGAAACCCTAACACACATCTGTGTCTACAGGTAATACATGACTGACTTATGAGCTGGTGCCACCTTGAAGAGATGTGCCTTTGGTGCCCTTTGAAGGGTGCGTTACTAAAAGCCCTGTCTCCACCTTCAATAATCCTGCTGGTCCTTCCACTGAGTCATGCTGTCCACCCCTTCTGGGATGAGTCATATTTGCTGGAGCTACTTGAAGATGCAGCTTTGTCAGCTGAGCCGAGGACACCAGAAAAAGGGAAGGGAAAATAAACTGACTGACAAAGAGAGACCTTGTGAGATATTGCTGTAGGAGGAGATCATCTCAGGCGGAGGAGAAGACTTCCTCTTGGCTCTGTCAGATTTGTGCTCCATCTGACAGTGTCTTTATTTGTTTGCATACCGCAGCGAGCAGGTCCACCGATGCCAATGTCTGAGAGCTGCACATGGAGAACAGAGAGGTCTGTTTGTCCTTTTATTGCCTGCTCATAGTCCTATGGTGGCCAAGCCCCGAGCTTCTACAGGGGAGCACCAGCGGGGAGGTCTGCAATGGGACACGTGGGCAACAGGCTGATCGCTAGTGATACACTTATTACAATTAAAATAAACAGTCAAATGACCACTGAAATATTATTCAAATTAAATTGGAATTTAACTCTGTAAAAACTGATAATGAGAAGAATAAATGGGCAGTAATAAAAATTCTCATTTCAGTAAAACTGGGGAGAGATTGCAAAGACAAGCACCCAGAAGGCTGCTGCCGGAGCTGAGGTTACTTCTGGTGACAAAAACTCAGTGACAAAACTTCTGCCACAGGTGACAAAACTCAGTGCAGCATCAGCCGCAGCCACGCTACCCTGGCTGGCCCCGGGGCGCCGATCAGAGCCGCGAGCGGGTGAGGTGCGGAGCTGAATCTCCCACAGGAATCTCAGACCTTTCTTTTTGCCCTATGAACAGAGAAATATTGGGGGCTTCATCGTCTTCCACAGCACAGACGTCTCAGAAATGTTGGAAATGTTTCCGTTTGACATTGCCAACAAGAAGAAAACACTGGTCGCTATCAACTGACCAGGTGGGTCACTCCTCCCTTTGGCAGCACATCAGATGTCCATCGCCCCGAGCCCCACAGTCCAACTGATCCTGAATATTACCTTTTTTTCCTCCATTGGGAAAAAAAGCCCCTTTCAGCCCCAGGTCTGCAACCTTTTTAACCCTGTCCTGCCCAAGCCCGGTCTGGGGATCCCTCTTCTCCAGCAGGATGCTCAGGGAAGCCCTTGGCTTTCCCTGCCTCCCAGAGCCGTGCTCCTCCCCGCTGCCTCGCTCTGCAGAGCCGGCGCTCGAGTTCCCCCCAGCGCCTCCAAACCACTCAGACATGGAATCCTGGCATCTCCAAATTTCCAAGTGATCACTTCTGCAGCTGTGCCCACCCTGGTATGTGGTTTCTGTAGGTGACTTCCTTTCGCTTTCCAAGTGAGAGCCAAGGAAGAAAACAAATAAAGGGATAAGAAAACGCAAGAGATGTGAGTTTTGACAGCACCTGTGAGATTTAGGTACCGGTTGCTATGGAAAGCATTTAAGAACTACACTTTTTATGATTTCCAAAAATCCTTTTCAGCAATATATTCAGGGGGAACTGTGCCTCAAAGAGGTCATCACTCCAAATCTGAGCCTCTAAACCACAGTCCAGCTCACAGCTTCCCCCGAGAGTGGATTTACACAGGCATTTCTGGGCTTTGGTGATCCCTGTAGTGCTGGTACCAGTGGGGACCCAGACACATTAAAAAAGCAGCATATTAAGTGCTGCAGCCCACTAAGTATGATTTTTGTCATTACCAGCAAAAGATCCCAGGCTTTCTGTTGACCTCATAGCATGGGATTTCCAGATTGGGCTGACTATAGCAATATAGTGGTATTAAAAAGATTCATCAACCCAGACTATGAGGTCCTTTTCCTCCCAGACCATAAAATCTCCTGATATACCCAGGGAAAATCCTCCTTATCACCCTAAGTGCTGGTTAGTACCACTGCAACACAGTGATTATTTGACTGCCTTAAATATGACAGGCCTACAGATTTTTACTCAAAAACTTCTTTGATTACCGAAATGGACCCTGGAGAAAATCCTTCCCCCCTCATCTGGCTGCAAAGACTGTGCTGGGAGTAGAGAGCAGGATGCTGTGGGGAGACGGGCATCAGGCACTGACGCTGATCCAGCCCCAAGGCCGGTCCAGCCCCGATGCATCCCGATGTCCCCCAGCAGCCAAGGGATGGAGGAGAAATGGAGGAGCTGGGAGGATGTGTAATAATTCAATACAGGGAGAGTAAATTGTGGTCACCTGGCTGTTCAACAGCCAAAGACCTGTGTGCTGGGACAATGTGATCTCTCCAGAGAGCAGCAACGAGCCACCAAACGCCAGGTCCCTTCCCAAGCCCAGCCCCAGAGCTACGCACTGAGGAAGAGTATGGACCCACTGGGAAGACTGGGTGCCTGTGGTTGAATACGGAAACAATTACTGTAGTGAAACCCGTGTCATAAACTCTGTTTGCATAGAAATAGGCTGGCTCAAATCATCACAGCATTGGTGGCAGCTTTGTAACAGGGACCCGTTCAAGCCCCTTTGGAAAGCGACGCCGGAGCAGTGGGAGACGCTGCGCTTCCAGATGGAAAACGAGGTGCAAAGTGGCCTCAGCTCTGCTTATCCCTGGGGACGATCCGTGTTTGATCGGGCAGGCAGAAAACGCTGGGGTGACCCTGGGGAGGGGGGCCAGCACGGGAGGAGGGCAGGTACTCACATGTACCGCAGCTCTGACTCCCTCCTCACCAGGATCTCCCTGATCCTCTCGATTTTGAAGAGCTCCCCTTCGATGTCGTCGATGGTGGTGGTGGAGTCGGCCATGGAAACAATCTCATCCTCTGCAAATGAAACGGGAGCCACGTTAGCCAGCAGGTGATGTTAAACGCATGCTGAGGACAACAGGGACCACAGGGCTCTCATGGGGACCCTCCCTGCCAACACCAGGCCAGCGTAACCACCAACCCTGCTGGGTGCTGCAAGAGGAGACAGCCCAACAGGCATGTGGAAAGGCAGTAACATAGGCAAGGGCATTGAGGTGATGGTGACTGCGTTTTGCCTTTATTTATGCTTTCTGTGAGCACCAGAGCAGATCTGCTCATTGCTGCGTTACCATCAAAGCCGGCTCGGCTTGCTGAGCGCAGCTCCAAACACGCATGCAATATGCATGAAGTCTCTGCATGAAAGAGGACCTCAGAGGCCAGCAGGCCACCTCATCTGAGCTTGCAGCTCTCTGAGCCTTAGAAATGAACATTATTTTGCCTGCTTGTGCTGGCTTTGCAGCACACCCTGCTCACACCAATGTTGTGCCGGGCTCTGCACTGCTGAGAAAGCCCCAAGTTTTTTTGGGGTCTTCCCCTCTGCTGAACAGCAGGAGGCCAAGGGAGCTAAAAAGTCCTGGAGGGAAGGACAGGTATATCTCTTCGTTTTTACAGAACCACGTAAACCTCAGGCATCTCCAGCACATGGACAGACACACAGAGACATGAGCCTGTCCTTCAATATCGTAGAATCATAGAATCATAGAATCACGGAATGGTTTGGGTTGGAAGGGACCTTTAAAGGCCATCTAGTCCAACCCCCCTGCCATGAGAGGGACATCTTCTCTCAGGTTACTCAACGCCCTGTCCAATCTGTCCTGGAATGTCTCCAGGGATGGGGCATCTCCCACCTCTCAGGGCAACATGGGCCATTGTCGCATCACCCTCAGTGGAAAAATTTTCTTCCTTATATCTAGTCTGAATCTCCCCTCTTTTAGTTTAAAACCATTATCCCTTCTGCGATCGCAACAAGCCCTGCTAAAAGGTTTGTTCTCAGTATGCGCCAGGACCAAACACTGGGCCCATATAGCACAGAGGGGCCTCCTAAGGACTCATGGAGGTGAAGCTCCCACAGCTGTTCCCTTTCCATCACAGGCTGGATGAAGACATCGCATCCTTCCCAACACACTGGGGAACACCCTGTGGTACCCAGCAGGCCAGTTCAGCTTCCTCATCCTCTGGAGTGCCGAGCATCACCTCTGTAACCCACTTGGGGGAAACAGAGGCAGGGAAAGGGGATGTCACTTGCTCAGGGCAAGAGGCAAGAGCCTCACAGCAAAATGCAGGGAAAAGGAGCTGTAATTTATATTTTAGAAGAGAGCAGTGGCAAACCCAGGGACAGACGGGACAAGAGCCCAGCAACCTCAGTGCATTGCTCCGGCCACCAGCTCTGCTTCCCCCCCCTCCACTGGTTTACACACAGATGTCCCTCTGGTGTCCCACTGATTTGCACAAGCCCGTCACACTGATTTACACGAGGACGCCATGCCGATTCAGACAGTGACTGCACATCCCACAGCGGCTCCCAGCCTATTTTACGGGGAAAGCTGAGGGACAGCCAGCTCCCACCTCCCAGCCTGGTCCGGCTCTGAAGACACATCACTGAGCATCTTATCAGTGACATGCAGCAGCACATTTGTCACACGAGGGCTAATCTGGCTCTCCCGTGATGTGCACACAGCACAGGTCGGGGACAGGGGGCTTAGCAGCTACAGCAAAGACAGGCTATGAGAAAACATTAAAAATGACATACATCAAGGGGCATATTCTGCTTTCTTTGAATTTCCACAGGACACATCTCCTCTCTGAGGTTTTGCCTTCCTGCAGTCCAGAGACTTTCCCTGTGCAGGGAGGGGGAAAAGCAGAGCCAAGGAAGCACCAGCTCCGGCAGCAGGATTTTCAGGGCAGTCCAGGTCTGGGAACTGGAGATGTCAGAGCTGGAGTGTGTGGCCTGGGAATCCCAAACAGCAGGGTGCTGAGGGTTACAGGGCAGGAAAACATTAAGACATAAGGCAAAACACTCTTCACTCACTGGTCCTCTACCCATCACCTACAACTGCTTGAGAAATCATTCCCAGGGTGAGGCATGTTTCCAAGGCTGCTGGCAGAAAAGGTTTAATAGTGGAAATACGAGTGGTTTGGGCTAGCATGACTGGTGTGGAGAACAGTTTTCTGCTGTTTCTGACTTAGAAACTCATGAGGACTACTTGGAGATTATCCCCCTCTTCCCTTAGCCACGGTGGCCACATTCAGCCAATGCGAGCCTGATGAATCCGTGTTCCCCATTCTGAGCTGTCAGTATGCTCTCGGGGACCAGTGCCTGCTCAGGACAGACCAACAAACACATGGGCTGGATGAGGTGTGGGGTTGGACGAGGTGTGGGGTTGGATGCACTGCCCTCCCGCAGCTCTTGCTCGATGCCTCTCCTGCAAATTCACACAGAAACCCTCCCGCAGCTTTGTTTCTATGGGCCTGAAGAGGGTTGCTAGGGGGACTGGACTGTGGTTGCTACAGGACCAGGATGCGGTTGCTAGGGGACCACACTGCAGTTGCTAGGGGACCGGGATGCTGAGGTCCCTTGTCCCAAGCATCCTGCTGCTCTGCCACCCCACAGCTCCTCTTGCCCGGGATATTTTGCTGCACCCCACCCAGCACTGCCGAGTGGCCGAGGCCGTGCCCTGGGGACAGGCAGGATCTCCCTGCAGGGGATGGCGGGCACGCAGGTAACGACACACGTGAAGGTGCAGCCAGTACAGCCGGCGTGTGCTTGTAGGCAGCCACTCCCTGGGGTCCGGCTGTACTTCAGCACAGCTCGAGACCTGTCAGGAAAAGGCTGCATTGCTCTAAGTGTCGCTTCTGTGGCTATAATGATAAGGCTGATTACAGATGCGCCAATAAACAACTATATGAGCTTACTGCAGCCTTCATTAGCCAAGGACAAATCTAATCATCCCCAGGAGCATGGGGGGTGGGGGTGGGGTGGCGGGGGAGGGGGACTGTCACCCCTGGGCGGGTGGGTGTGTGAATAACCCAGAATATCTTTGATCACTGGTGGCAGGAGTATCTGGCTGAGGTTATCAGCCAGCTGTTTCCCAGTGGGTGAGTGCAAGGGTTTGAAACAGGTGTCAGCATCGCTTCTTCTCCCTTCTCATCTCAGAACCTCATTAGCAGAAGACATCCCAGACGGGAGAGGTGAATCCTCACCTGTGTACGTGAAGGGAGGAGGTGGCAGTGCTGGGTTGCTCTCCCCTGTTGCAGCAGGAGGCTGGGATGTAATTTTAGCCCGTAGGCAGCTGCCCACAAGAGCGAGAAAGCTCCTGGCTCAGCTCTTCGTGGGTTCCTGTCAGAGACAGGGAATACGGTATGGCTGGGACCACTCTGCCCAAGAGGAGCTGCCCTCACGCACTCCCCCAAAGTCACCATTCTATAGGACGCTTCCCAGCAGGCTCCTGTGAAATGGGGACAGCAGACAGGTCTACACCACGCAGCGGAGCAATGGCTGCAGGAGTCGAGCTGGAAGCTCTTCAGCCCTTGGCTGTGCCTTCGGGTGGTGTGGTTGAGGTCATGGCATCCCTCAAGCAAGACATGTCCTCAGGCATGGCAGGGAACTGCTCACCAAAGCAGTAAGTCTTGGACAAGAAGCTCTAAGCGAAGAGTCACGTGCCTTGAGCTGCTTAATTTGGGGCAGAAGCGGAGAGAGGGCAGTCCCAGGTGAGTGCTCCTGCAAAATGAAGCCCATGAACCCCGGGAGGGAGCACCTGGACAAGGGGACACAAAGCTACACCTCTGCACCAAAACCATCCACTAAACCTCATAAGAAACCGATGAATCCGTACAGGTGACTAATGGGCAGCTGATAGGATGGGAAGATGAACTTGCTTATGGAGCATCTGCCAGCATCTGCCCAGGACCACATGTCATCAGGCCAAGACCCCAACATCTGAGTGAGGGCAGGGGCTGGAGCACGGGATGGACGAGGAAAGGCTGAGAGAAGCAATTGAAGGATTGTTCAGACACTGGAACATGGATCAGAGAGGGATCTGATCCAGGTGGGACACCTCCTGGACAAGGCTGTGAGCAACCTGATCTACTAAGCCTGCTCTGAGCAAGGGGTTGAATGCAACATCTCCAGAGGTCCTTCTCAAACCAAATCCCTCTGCAGTTCCATGTAATGAGATCAGTCTGTGGTGACCGAAAGGGATGTGCATGGATCTTCCCTGCTGGCCGAGGAGATGCTTTCTCCAGGCAGATATGGGGTGCTGCTGAGTGCCTGAACCCCAGCAGCTACAGGCATGGGCCAGATCACAGCTCTCCTGAGAGGGTGCTGAGACCAAAGGGCACCGTGCACCCACGAACCTGTGCGATGGCGGTGACACCATACAGCGGTCGCAAACGGCAAGTGCAGGCACTTGGAGCTCACAATGGATTAAAACCCGGCACATCCTGCAAGCAGACAGCTGGGCAAAAGATTTCCCTGATGGTGGCTTTGCTGAAGCTGAGACTGGGTTTCTTACACCCTCCCTAAGTGCCTGGCACCAGCGAGGGCCTAAGGCAGGGATGTTTATTAAACCCGTGATCAAGCTCACGCTGCTGAGTCTCCCTTGGGGGATGGAGAGGAATGACACCCATGTGCAGCCACGCTGCCCGCGGGTCCCTTGGCTCCCACAGCTGCACACACGCCACTGGAGCCAGGCAGACATCAATCCCCCGCTGCCCGAGCAAAAGGGCCCCCAACTGGCACCATTTCAACCCAGCAAACTAAGGAAGGGCAGAAAGCTTCAGTTTAAACTTGGAGATGCTCTAATCATCACACATGGCCCAGGGGAAGCAAGTATTGTTAATGAGGAGTATAATAGCCGGAGACTTCCACTCCATATGGCTTTGGTGAAAACATTTAGACAGCCAGCAGCAAGCCTGAGATGAGTCACAGCAGCAACCAGCGCAGGGCTGAGTTTCAAATGATTTACTTCATGATTAAAGTTGGGCGATGGATTGACAGTCCCCCGTGGAGGCGGTCAGAGCTCTTTACTTGGGCTCCATCCCAAGAGGCCTTTACCTCAGCCATGTGCTCTCCTCTGCCCACGGCATGGGCAGGGGGCATTCAGCCTCTCAGAACCAGACCTTGTCCCACAAGCTCGATAATGAGAGTGATGGCAACCCCCTGCACGGCTCTGGGGCAGCCTTGCCAGATGGGGTGCGATCCCCACCACCCAGAGGCAGGAGGGACACGAGCCTCCAGCACTGCCAACGCACAGCCCAGCACACTGGTCCTGGGGGACAGGATCATGCTCAGATGGGAGAGATCACAGCCACTGGCAGCCTGCAAAACACAGCACTGTTTCCCTGCCACCGTCCCCTCAAGTAAATCAGGGAGAAACATGCAGCCTTGGCCCGCTGCAGCCAGGGGGGGTCTCTCTGGCTGTTTGTGCAGCCCCTGGCACAGCCAGCACCACTGGGTCCATGTTACACAGCCACAAAACCACCAGAATTCCCGGGTGAGGTACCCCGGGATGACTTACGGGGGGTATCACCAGGGGTGTAGCCCCTCCACAACACCCCGCTGCTGTGTGCATGTTCCCCTGGTTACCCCCCCGAGCACAAGCAGGGCAAGAGGCTACGTGTGCTTAGCACTTCACAGGGCTGGCCTGAGATTTCCTGGGATGGCTGCAAACAGCAGAGCAGCGTTCAAAAACCAGACAGCGCCTGTTGCCACGTTCTCGCCCACCCTGAGGGTCCCCCAGGAGCTGAGAGTTTACAGAACTGTATTGAATAAGCAAACATCGCAGCCACCGCAGCCCTGCTCCCAGGGACCCATGGGGGGCAGCCTGGGCCATACCCAGCACCCTGAGTCCAGCAAATGTTTGACCCTTCCCTGGACCACCCAGATGTCACCCAGCTGCTGGGAGCAGCGGATCCAGGTGATGGAAGTGCCCAGACCCCTCAGGGGCAGGGTCTCCACTCTTCCCAGGCAGGGGAGGTGCGGGGGGAGGATACCATGCTGAAAGGCACAAAGGAGAAGGACTAAAACTTGAGGCAGCTAACCAGGGAGCTGAGCAGCTTCTCGGGCAGCACCCTCAGTAGTGCCAAAGCAGGACGCTGGAGTTTGCTCCATCCCTCCTTCCCTGCCTTTCCAGCTGCCTGACCCCATCCCGCTGGGTGCAAGGGGCTAAGGGGGAGCAGAACGCGACGGTGAAGGGGAGAGGCCGGAGGGTGTCATGGCAGGGGGTTGCAGGAGCCTCCCCAGGATGCTGCCCACAGCCCAGCATCGGGCATCTTCCTCCCACCCCACAGTTGGGGACTCTGCCCTGGACAATCCCCTGGTCAGTGTCTCCCCCCCCTCTGCCCACCTCGTTTTGTACTGGAGGAAGCGGCCAGAGAGGGGAGAAGGCAGCGAAGGACAGGGTGGGCACCCCAGTCTCCCGCTCACAGCCATGCTCGCAGACGGGCACGACAGCACAGCGGCTCCCTGCCTCTCCGGGCAGCATCAGCCGGATGGCGGGCTCCATCCCTCCTTCCATCGGCTCCTTCCCTCCAGCCATCC
>VYZM01007707.1:22523-91250 GCA_013398915.1 Dromas ardeola
CAGGAAAGCTGGGGAGGGGCTGTTTGCAAGGGCATGTAGCCATAGGACGAGGGGCAATGGATTAAACTAGAGCAGGGCAGGGTTAGATGAGACATTAGGAAGAAGTTCGTTACACTGAGGGTGGTGAGACACTGGCCCATGTTGCCCAGGGAGGGGGTGGAGGCCCCATCCCTGGAGACATTCAAGGCCAGGCTGGATGAGGCTCTGAGCAACCTGATCTGGTTAGATTTCCCTGCTGACTGCGGAGGGGTTGGACTGGATGGCCTTTAAAGGTCCCTTCCAACCCAACACATTGTATGATTCCATGATTTTATAACCTTCCGCTCCCCCCAGCCCCGGCCTCCCCAGTGGAGAAGCAGGTCCTGCCATGGCAGGCCCGAGGACCCCCACCCAGTGCATGACGCTGGGATGGTGTTGGGGGGGTGTCGGGTGGGGAGCCAGGCCTGCAAAACCCGACTGTGAGCCCCAGCCTGAATATTGAGCTCAGATTTAATGCTTCCTGTCCATATTAACATTTGTTTTTGATCCTTATGATTATTTATTTTTATCCTCACCCTGGAGGGAGTGAGATTTGCAGACTGTGGGTAAGATCAAGGCCCAGGCCGCCGTAGGGTAGGACGCGGATCCCATGGGATGTCCATGGTCGGCTGCTCCCCTCGTGCCTTCCCCGCCAGGCAGTTTGTGCCGCAGCATCCCCTGAGGAGGGGTAAAGCGGCTGGACTTCCTCTCTTGTACAAAGTACAGGACATAGGGGATTTTTTTTCCATGAAGTGGTTGTAGGAGTGTTCCAACTTGGTTCAGGTCGCAAAAGGAGACATTATTTGCTGCAGTGTTTCCCCATATGTGGAAAAATAAAAGCTAAACTCTTCAATTCAGAGCCAGGATGGATTTTGAGAACCAAAACCTTTCATGCTGGTCACAGAGTAGAGAGGAAACTCTTTCCCTTTTTCATGTAAAATCTCCCCAGCTCCAGACAAGGTGTTCCCACACAAGGCACTGGGCACTCCCCAGCCCACTCCCCCACAAAATGACCTCCTGCTGCCAGCCCCGCGCCGCAGAGACGCGCTGACCCAGCCTGGGTGACGCATCGGGTCGCTTTGCTCAGGCGTCAAAGCTCCCTCCATCCCTCCCCATGGCCATTGGGGCTGGCCTGGATCCCCTGCCCGTCTGCACCATCCCTCCCCTGCCTGCTGCGAGGGAACAGGCCCAGCTTCTGGGCAGCCATATCCGCTCCCCTCTTACCACAGGGGTCTGTAGTCTCACCCTGCAACTCCCGTGTAGAAGTCAGCCAGTCTGGCTCCCAGGGCTGTTAAGGCTTATTTCTATGAAGGTTAGAAAAATTTATATCCTAATGCCACAGCAAGCACCGACCCCTTTTTGCATCGTTCTTGGTTTTCAGCATACCTGGCATATTCCCCAGTGAATTTTACACCCTGACAGTTTAAGCTGCTTTAGGGCAGCTGCCTGAGGGTTGCAGCTACATCCTCTGGCCCCACAGCTCTCCGCTCACAGCTCCTCTCGGTACTAACCCTTCACTCTGCTCCTCTCCTTTCCAGCCCTGCAAAGCTCAGGAAGGGCTGGCTGCCGAACCGTGCGTCTCCATAAGGGAACGGTTACTCTGTTGCTGGTGGTCTCCAGCAGTCCTGGCAGAGTTAGCAATGACTCTGTGTACATTGGCGTCTTGCACACCAGGTAAACGACCCCGCTTTGGGACAACACCTCTGCTGTGGCAGAGTGGGCAAAATGCAAGGAAACGTGTAAAAATAGGCTCATGAATCACTGAATTGAGGAGCTCAGTGCAGTCAGATCTCCTAAATCATCATTCATGATGGGGAATACCTTCTTTCAACATAGACTCTTTGTTTTTGTTCCCATGCATTGAGTGATGTGTTCATAGTCCTGCTTTACTACAGTGCTTTATAGCCGTCTCTTCTGCATGGTGTGCCGTGTGTTCAGTGTTCACAGCAGCCATCATGACACTGACATCCCATGGAGTTGCTTCCAGACCCTGAGGTCACCCAGAAAACACACACCAACAGCATAGCACTGCACAGAAACCAGCAGAGCCTTGATTTTGGTGAGTCCAAAGCAAGTCTTGGGGAGATTGCATTCTCCTTGCTTTGAAACACCTTTAAGAGGGACTTGTCCCCTGTTCTGTATTTATCCTGTCAGTGTTTGAAGGCTGCTCTTGCCCGGCTTTATGGTCTGACCTCTGAGTGCCATGGGGCAAAGGACCGCCTGGACACTGGGTGCCCGTGGAGGGCTCAGCGAGTTCAGCCAAGAAAAGGGAAGAGCTGCCTGAGCAGAGAGCGACTGAAGTCACCCTGGTGGGATATGAAATATGGATGGGGCTGTGAACACTGCTGTTAGCGCAGATTTTATTCCTGGCACCTTGCTGCTGGGGAGGTCGTTCGACGAAGACACAATTATCTACCGTTAATGGTGGCCATGCAGCATTGTCCTCCCCCTTGATCAGCCTGTAGGTCTTCCCATGGAGCTGGTGGGAGATGAATTTTCTTTCCATATGTAAAAATGATCTATACCAGGGTTTCTTATTGCTGGCTTCATTCTGCCTCTGAAGATTTTAATTTTGGTACAGAATGCTACCTGGAAAAGAGCTGATTTTTTAGCCTTTTTTCAAATAGTGTTTAATAATTTACAGCCTGTGGGTGTGTTCAGGTTGTCCTAGGTGGTATTTCGGGAGAGGTGGTGGAAAGAGGGGGTTGTTCAGAATGCAGTGCTCACAGGCAGCTAACTGGGGATCACCTTAACCACCTTCAAGTGCCGAAGTGCTGCTTGCCGCCCGGGCTGGTCTGGGTTTGTGCGGGAGGAGGAGGTGGCAGTGACTCACGCTGGCAGCCAGACCTGACATGATGCAGCTGGGACCACGGGGTGACACAGCAAGCCACCACGCAGGGATGCACATGGACTCTGGCCAAGCCAGCTCGCCATCAGCCACCATCCACATGAGAGCTGTTTGCGTCTCTGGTTCGGCATTGAGGTGGGCACACAGGGAGAGCTGGGGGTATTTTGATGTAACCAAGTGTGATATAATGGCTTACGTAAATGCATTCAGGAGGGACTCTGGAAGGCTGGGAGTCTCTCCAGTGAGCTGGAGGGAGGTGGGAAATCCTACCAGTGAAAACCCCTAACACAGCTGTGTCAGGAGGTTTTGTGGCTGCAAGCCTTACCTCCAGCTCTGCTATTTATGAACGCACCTGCACTCAGGTTTCTGTGCTTTCCCAGTCCCCAGGCAATCGTGTCCACCCTTATCCCCTTGAGGTCCACTGCCACCTTCCTCCAGGTATTTTACCCAGACCCTATGCAGAAGATGAAGCTGCTCTGATGCTGGCGATACCTGGGTACAGGGTATACGTGAACACTGTCCCTGTACTATGGGTGCTCCGTGACCAGCATTAGCTGCCCGTGATTTCCAGGGGTAAATAAAAAAAAAAAACACTGTGAAATTCTCTTTTTCACAGCTGTGCTAATTCCTTAGCACGAGTTCAGGGACTGTTTCTGCTCTACCAATGAGCAGCAGCTCCTGTGCTCAGCAGGATCAGCGGGCTGTAGAGGATGCTGGATGCAGCCAGCATTTCACCCCTTTCCCAGCCCAAGCCTACGTGTGCTGGGCCAAGCGCTGACCCCACTGAGGGAATGGGGTGCTTTGAAGTGACAGATGTCGAGGGGAACAGGCCGTGGGGACAGAGTGTACCAGCACAGAGGGGAATCGAGGGGCAGCCAGCATGGGGGTTGTAGGCTACTGCTTCCAAATTCCTGCAATTCAGCCATTTCTGCCCATCCCTTCACAAAAGGGCTCTTTGGCCATGAAGTCTCTCTCTGTGTAACACAGCATGTAACCCCCAGGTGGGGAGGAGACGACATCAGCCATAGAGGGCCAAATAACACTGATGTCTTTCAGTTCCTACCAGCTTATTCCCCAGCCACATGCAAACATAAAAAACCTAACCAAACTGACAGTTTCTGCTGTTTTTTTTCTACCTTTTTTTATTAATTGGTGTTAAATGGATTGCACCTTCTGATACAAATAATCTCTGACACCTATACAAATAACTTATAATCCATCTACATCATTTACAACTGTACAGAGTAAACTCTGGACACCGCAGACCATGCTCCAGCCCAGCACATGTGTCTCGGCTGTGTGAGCATTTGCCTTGCATGTCAGGGTACATGAACCCCCCAGTGAAGCCCCGAGGAGGCAGAGGTGGGCACCCCTTAAGCCCCGTGTTACCCTATGCAGCAGCTCACAGAGGAAAACAGCTGGTGCAAGCAGGCGTTTCCTGACTTGTTTCTGAGCCTCCTGTCTAACTTTATCTTCCTTCAGGGCCAAAATGCTTGCTGCCTAGGTCTGGCATTGGTGAGCATCGACTATTTTTTATTTGTGAGCAAAGGGAGGTGAAAAACAGTACTGAAGAACTCTTTCTGAGATCTTGCTGCTTTGTGACTCCTACGAGGGGACGTTAAGGCTCAGGGACTGTGCTTGGCTCAACCGGGAGCGAGGGGCTACACCTGCCAGCAGTTCAAGGTAGCTTCCTTAGGAAATGGTCTTGTTGCTGTTGCCCAACGTGATCTTTCAACTATTGGTGCTGGTTTGGGATTCGATATTTCTTGGGACCTGGAGGCTTTTTACACTGTTAAATAACCCATCACCGTCCGACAGCTCCAGACCTGCTGTGCCCCCAGTAGTGTATTTCAGCAGTTGTTTTGGACTGCATGGTACGTTCAAAGTGAGAGGGAATATACCCAATGGCTGCTGTGCCAGGTGCCAGTGCATGACAGCAACAGGAATATGGAAGCCCTGTGCTTGTTGGAAAGGGAGGGACCAGGGAAGCCTGAGGGTTGAATCCCTAAAGCCTTGTGCACATGGCAAGAAATGCAAGGAAGATTTCCGTGGGGCCTAACCAGCCAAGACAACCCCACAAGCTCAGAGCAGTTCTGTGGAAGGGAACGTCCTCTCCAGTATCTCAGACTGGGATACTTGGGAGGCGAGCTCCTTGTTCCAGGTGTGGGTGGTTAAACAGAAGTGTCTTTCCAGAGGTGCAGCTCCGCAGGGCCAGGCAGACCTGGCACAGACAGCACAGGGGTGGTTTTGTGCCCAGCCATCAGGGCTAACACAGGGGTTTGCCACTGCCACTCCAGCTGAGTCAGCATCACCCAGTAGCACAGAGCTGGCTCCAAGGTCTCCACACCAGTGACAGCCAGAGATGACTGGGAATAGTTGCTATGCACATATACAAAGCTGAAGGACACTTTCTTTGGGATGCTGATCCAAACAAGCACCCCTGAGCAGAGGCAACCCAGGTAACGAGTTGTCTGGGAGCTGAGAGAATAAAAAAATGATAGTGTCATAGAAGGAGTGCCCCAAAATACCCTTCAATGTGAATTTAGGGAAGACTCCCCGGACACGCCCCAGAAACCACAGAACACATTTAGAAAGTCAATAAATACACACCATGTTGCTTCCGTTATTTCAGTCAGCCACAAACTGGAATGAAGAGAGGGTCCTCCTACATGGTCATCCTTAACACTGGGTTAGTCTGAGCCTGGGTGGAAGTAGGAGCTGAGCTGTCGCTGCTCAGCCTGGCCCATCTGCAAACCAGGGGAGGGTTTCTACACCGTGGTAGCAGCAGAAGAAAGGAACGGAAAAGTCTTGCAGGCATCCTTCCCATCCATCATTCCCTGGAGCACTAGTCCACTCTTCCACATCTCTTACCCGCACAGCAGACACAGACCAAACCAGGACTTCAAGGCAGGCTGGGATGCAGAGGGATTGCTGGCTGACCTCATGGAGGAGGTCCGCTGCTGCTGGGGTTATAGCTGGTTGTTCCCGGGACGTACAGCTGGAGGAACGCAACCAGTGCGCGTGAGGTTCCAGACCAGATGTGGATTGGCCACGTAGCAAACCCACAGTGAGATCCCAGGTGGACTCAAAGGTACAGCTCAGATGACAAAGAGCTGTTGTGCAGCCTCTGTTGTCTGCTCAAAGGTTTCTTCTTCAAGCAGATCTATACCATTCACAGCTGAGCACATCCCACAGCACTGCCTAGGCAGCCTGGGCTGTTCCTGCCCTGTTCATCACTGCCAGATATTGCACTGGATTTCCCACGTCCCTGTTTCACACCATTCATCGTTACTTTGTGCAAACCCTTTGAAACAACAGCAGGTTTTCCACTGACTTCCGTAGAAGTTGCGTTAAACACACATGCAGTCCTGGTTGTGGCCAGGGTCACAATGAGGTTTCCTGAATCACTCAGGGGAATAATTGCTGGTTTGCCCAAATACATCGCCCTGTGCCAGAATGAAGAGTTTGCTGTGCAGAACCCAGTGCAACAGCCCTGATCCCCTGCCGGGCTGTGAGATATCGCCATAATAAATATTACTGCTAGCAACTGCTCTGCGATCCACAAGCACAGCAAGCACCATCGCCTCAGCTGTATTTCCCCCAGTCTTCCTGAAACGAAGAAGCTCAAAGGTTTTCCCTGACTTGTGCAAAAGGTTAAGACTCAGTTCTTTGGCAACACTCTGCCCCTTGGCAGGGGGGGTTGGCTGTGGTCACCACTGTCATTCAGCACATTCAGCAGGGCACAGCTGTCCTCCCTGAGCCCTATCCACCTCTGCTGTTGCAGCTTTGTACACCACTACCATTGTAAAACCACTGTTGGTGGCTATTAGTGTGTTTTCTTTTTCCATCTTCTCTGTGATGACCCAATGTTACATCTCTCACACCAGCTTTGTCTCATTTTCTTCACTGGATGACGCCTGCAAATGTGTTGATGGGCAACAACAGGGACTTGGGCATGTATTTCACAAGCCCCACGTCTTCTGTTTCGTGCAGGCTGAATTTCATTGTCCTTGTCTTTTGCAAGCAGTAGCTGGGCTCTAGGCAAGGAGACACTTCCACACTGCAAGAGCACAAGAACATATTTACTGCATGTGCAAATCTGCCCTTGAGGGTCAGAGTCTGAACTCAGACTAAACATCAGCTCTCTCCACTGACTGCTGAGGGTGGGCTGTCATGTTGAGATGTGCAGCTGCTTTTATGCTTTTTCAACTGGTTTTGGCTGGAAAGATGAGCTGATGTGTATTAGTGTTTGACCACAAAACCAGTGTCTTTAGCCTGGCTCAATACGATTCTCAGAAATTCACATTTTATGTATATTCCACATGGTCCATGGACCATGAACCACCTGTCTGTCTGATTCCAACACATCATATGTCACTCTATCAACTATAGGCACATTGATCCCTGCTATTTTCACAGAGCTGAATTCTCTCCCTCTGCCTTCATATGCTTGAGACACTCTGCTGAGGAATGCAGTCAGTGAGAGAGCATCAGCTACACAATATAATTAAGGAGATCCAAGAGCTCAGTTTTTCCCTGGAGGTATCTATCCTTCTACTGTCCTAATGACAGCACCTTACTTCAAATGGAAGAACCATTTTGTTTCTGACAGCATCACCCAAAACCACAAAGGTAGGAGAGCACCACTCTGCCCTGCTTTCCCTACAGAAGCAATGTATTTACCCATGGATCTTTTGTCACGTATGATGATCAGGACTAGGACTCCCTGGGAAACAGCTCTGCCACCTTGGGAGCCCTTCCAGGGAAGGATGCAAGGTCACCAGCAAGTTGCACAGAGCCTGGCATGTGTGGCATTCTCACCTGATCACGTTCCTATAGGCTCTTCTGCTGTCCTTGTCCAGACACACTGTGAAGGGTCTCTGCTCCGTGCTCCTGATTTTGATACTGCGTGTTTTCAACCTATTGGCCACAGCCTGGATTGAAAGAGGAGGAAGAGCCCAGTGAGTGACTCGCTTCCCTTCCCTTGGCTGCGCGGTGATGGGGGGTGTGCGCATACTGGGTATGAAAGGGACAAATGATGACATTTATCTTTTTTTTTTTTTAACCTCAGATGTGACACAAGGTGAATTCTTTAGGAGGGAAGTGTCTGTCTTGTCTCCTTTTTCTGTAATCAGAACCTGGTCAAATTTTGCAAGGGAAAACCTTCCCAACTGGCAATGCTTGCACAGGTCGTAGGGTTGGGGATGTCTGATGTGGGGCATGGTCTGTTCTCCAGGGCCATGGTGTACCTTGGTGGGCAGCGTGGCCTACAATACCTTGGTGTTTCTGAAAGCCAGGTGAAAATAAGCAAAAGTGTGCTGGCTAGCTAAAAATACCAGTTGCGAAATTGGAGGCTCCAGGGCTGAAATGACCAAGGCACAATAATACTTAATGCCACCCAAACTGCAGTGACACACTCCCACGGGGCAGTGTGTCCTCTGGGGTCTACTTGAGCTCTCACGTAAAACAAAAAGGACAGGAGTCCAAGTTTTCAGTCTCATCTCTTGCATATCCATCTTTCTGAGTTGGTAATTAGATTCATTGAAGTTCCCGCTTCTCGTTTATGATTTGTTAAAATATTTCTGGAATGGCCTCTATTCTCATGAGCTCTGTGGGGATTAACTCATGGGGTCTGGAGAGGGCACTGCAGCTGGAGGTGTGGAGCCAATGAAGTTGATCACAAAACTACAGACACTCTCCTGTACCCAGGTGGAGCCACAAAGACTAGGGCTGAGCCTTATTTTCTCCAGTTCTTCCCTGGGGTCACAGCATCAGCCCAGCAGCAGGGTGTCCTGAGACAGGATTCAATGTGGCTTTGAGCAGCAGGGATGACATCTGGGGCTTTGGCTCAAAAATCTAGACTTTGCCACAGAAAATAATTGCAAAACACTCTCTGAGCAGGGTGGCCCCAGAGCCTTCTCCTCCTTCTCCTCCTCACAGAGTGTTTCCACTTTCACCCTTGTTGTAAGGATTTCCATGCATTGGCCGGCCCCTCCAGGGCCATGACTATGCACAGCTACTTACTGAGAACGATCGTCCTGACAAGTTGTTGATCCTAACGATTTCAGTGATGTTCACATTCAGACACACCAGGTCTGCAACAGAAGCAGGGTGTTAGCCTTAGACCATGGCACGATCTCAGCTCAGCTTTGAGTGGGGCTGGTGTAGATCCCACACTCAGGTGCACTGCCAGAGGTCTGTGGGATCAGCAGAAAAGGACTCTAGCAAGCTCCATGGGGTAAGGGTTTGTGTGGGATCATGATCAAGCTGGAAACCTCAGAGGTTATGCTAAGGGCAAAGTAAAAGAGGAAGGCTGCAGCAAAAGGAAGATGTCGCCAAATCTAGATTACGGTTATGCTGAACCCCATGTTACAGGGAGCCCCAGGCACATCATTCACAAGAAAACATACAACCACAGACTGTGGTTGACACCGATACATGCACGTCACTGATTCAACCCCCACAGCCCACGCACAATTGGCACTAAGTACTGTGGTTGGATTTATTCTATCGAGCACCAGAAAACTCAGCAAACCCTCTTCACATAGTTCCAAGCAGGAGAAACCCACCTTCAGCCTCATCAGCAGGGATGGCTTTCATCACCAGACCTGTGGAACGCAGGGACATTGCTAGCTCCTTCACCCGGTCGCTCACCACAACCTGCAGGAAAGGCTCTGTTAATTCACCCTCACAGGGAGATTAGACATGGAGAGGTCTGGGGGCAGTTTTTCACAAATGCAGGGTTAGCTAACAGGCTTTTAAAGTTCACCACGACCTCTCTGTCCTGGAGTGCAATTCCAGAGGAAAGGAGGAGGGCCAGAGCACTCCTTTGGGAGATCTGTGTCTTGATGGAAGTCCCTGTGAGCAGAGACATTTTGGGCTGCTGAGAACACCCTCTTACCTTTCTGTATGTTACTGTGAGATCTATGCCAGGGCCATCCAGGGTGGCTTTCTTCTTGGTTATGTTTAACTCTGCAAGGAGGGAACTGGTTAGGATTGAGGCTTCACTCATCCCACCTGTCTGTGGTCAAGAGCGGGATCCTCCCATGGGATGAGCCACCCCCTCTGTCACACAGCAGTCATAGTCTGGCATACTGACCCTTCTCTCCTTGCCTATGGGAGCTGAGGGTCTGTGAACTTAACAGGTCCGGTAGGGTGGATGCATTTGAGGTTCTGTGCCCAACCACAATGGCAAACATCCATTGGATTGGACACCGCGGTGCACTGATGGAAGGACTGGATGTGACCTCTGTAACAGTCCAGCCTTCAAGCACCCTTGTCCCATCACTGTCAACTCAAGGAAGCAGAATTTCTAATAGGGAAAACATCTGGCAATGGGGATGGCTGTAAAGCCCAGCCTGTTTCCTCAACAAAAATATGATGGTCCAAATTCAGAGGGTCATGGAGCCAACCAAAGGCACAGTCTACAAAACCTGGTTGAGACCAGGAGCCAGTGACCACAAGGTCTCTCATTTAGCCTGGTGTCATGCGCTCAACGGGGAGATGGAGGTGTTTGGGGAGGCCTCCTGCTCTTCAGAGAACAAGGGATAGTGCCCCACGGCACGGCCTTGATGGCTGCAGGCTGAGGGACAGGGTGAGAGGGAGCTGGGGCCAGTAGGACCCCTGCCCAGGATGGCAGCCCTTGCTGCAGGTCTTAACCTGGGGACACGCACACACCTCTGTGGGGGTTGGTCTCCTGCACCTGGGTGCGCAGCTCTGTCAGGAACACGTCCTCGGCCGGCTCCTGCGCCGGGTCATTGAAGAAAATCTGAAAAAGAGGAAAATCTCTAAGAAACAGCTCCTCCTCAGTCACCCTGTGATGTCATACTGGGCTTGCGACGTCAAAAGGTTCTCCAGAGCACCCAGGTCTGACATCATCAAAGGGAATCTATGACCTCATCATGGCAGCCAGGGGGCCTATGGGATGGAGACAACCGCTTTTGCTCTGCTTTCTGAAGCCCAGGAGCATGGCAAGCCTTGGCAGGAGGCCGGAGGAACCGGCCAGCAGAGCCACGGGCAGTGTCCCCTGCCACTGGGTGTCACTGCACCCTCACAGATGAGTCTGTTCCCAGCTGTCCACCCAGAGACAACCCCGGTGAAGGGGAGCAGCTCCCCGGGCCTGACTGCAGACTCTGGCTTACCTTCAAGGCTAAGCTAATTTCTCCCTGATACACCTAAATCAACTGGTCACTTCAGACGTATTCATTTTCTTTTCATGGGCTTGTTTTGGGCAGAATATGAATATAAGGTCCCGGGGGGCCTCTCGCAGCCCTACATCCAGCTCCCATGGGACTTGACCCTCACTTCCAGGAAAGCTCTCTGCTACCAAAGAGGAACAGCGTGGTCTTAAGCAAAAAGGCAAACCAGGCGTAGTGTTTCTGGATGAAGCGGCATCACACCCTGTATGACAGCAGGGTAGGTTAGGTGCCTCTATCTGAAAACCACATCTGGACTCAGTTCCTCTTCCCCTGCTTGAGTCACCCACTCCCTCGCTTGCTTTTTGATTTTTGTCTTGGAGGAGAAATGAGTGGAATAAAAATTCACCAAAAACCCCAAATCCTCATCCCCACAAGCTGAGGACCAGGTGCTTCAAGTGTTTGCAAGCTACATGTTATTAGTTCAAGTCCTGGTGATGCTCTACCAGTAATTACCAAAGTTCTTCCAGCTCTTTGCAAGCCACATGTCAGTTTGCTCATGTAATGGCTGCTCCTTTGCTGCAATAGGTTGCCACATTGGCCATAGGTAGATTAAAAGGAGATACGTGCATCAGTACCACCCTAAGCTTTGAAGAGGGAAAACTGCCAGAGAAGCAGGTGGGGGGGTTGATGTTACATGACCGAATACAGTAGTTCTTTGCTCTCGTATCAAATGCGGGGTCTCACTGTGATGCCATTTCAGAGAAAAGCTGGCAGGAAATAAATAAAATGATGTTTCAGGAAGCCTTGCAAAGCCCCTGCAAGGTACAGGATGGTTTTGGCAAAGCCACTCCGTAAACTACTGTTTGCTCAGAGCATCTAAAGCAGCAGGAGGTGCCAGAGCTCCTGAGCAAACCCGAGTCCAGCGGAGCAGAAAATCTATGTCCTTACAGGGCAATTTCAAGGTTCACTTTGCTGACCTGGGTGATCCTGAAATAGCCTTCCCGGGATCATTGGCTCTGGCTGAGCTGTGCTACAGGGAGTCGCTAGATCCGGGAGCCTGGCAAGGAGGGAGCGGGCTGGGGATCACGGAGATCCAGGCTCAGATATCTGCCGAAAGCCCCCAGACCCTGTTGACTTTGCACGACTCTGCCAGAAGTGGGGCTCTGCAAGTCCTTGCAGGGCCACCCGAAAGCACAAGAGATGTGGCACCCACCTTCACAGCGTAGACCTGGAAGCAGACGGGCTGGACGCCCATGCGGACGTAGTACGCGATCACATCAGTGATGAACAGATCAGTCACAAGATGTTTGCTCGGAGAGGAAGGCTGTGGGGGGCAAATCACATCATGGATCAGCCACAGTCACTTCTCAAAAACACTACCACTAACCTCCATGCCTTTCTAGATAAATAATGAGCTGTCTTCTGGGGCGGCGCTGAGCTGCTCTGCCATGACTAGTCAAAGCGAACGGGAGCAGCGAAGGCTTGCGCCCACCTACCAGCCTTTTTTGTAGGCTATTGATGGTGGCTCAAACTGCCAGGAAATGAGAGCTGGGGGTATTTCAGCAAATGCCTCATTTACATTTTCTTTCTTGAAATCTGCCATTTCCTGTCCCTCAGCCAAAAAACCCATCGTAGCAAACGGGTCTTGTGGGCTGGGGCAGTGTCAGACACATGCACCTTCCCGGCTGCCAGCCCCTGGGAGGGTTTGCAGGGAGAAAACCTCTCTCTGGGTGACAGAGGAGCCCTGCAGGGCACGAGCTCATCCTCAGGTACCGCAGGTGTGTTTGGGGAACGGGCCAGGCTGGGATGGTGGGAAGGTTTCCCTCGTACCATGGTGGCCAGCTTGGGAATCATGTGGCACAGCGTGTTGATGTTGCTCTCGTACCACGGGTCGGCTCTGCCCAGGTACCTGGCCACCTCGCAGAGCTCCTCTTGGCCGGTGACAGTGTGGTCCTGTGGGAGAAACACACAGCTCTGAGTACGGTTATGGCTCAAAATACCAGGAGCCATAGAGGAGGCAGAGACAGCTGGGGCACAAATGCCCCATGAGCCCCATCCTTCCACCTTCTCTGCTTGGTCCAGAAAAGGTGGCAAAACATTTCTTGCAACACACACTTAGCAGGTGCTCAAGACCAAGTGAAGAATGAAAAGAAGAAATACTCATTTTTGTAACGGCACATTTGTCAGGATTGACAGCCAACTCTGGGCCAGCTTAAAACATTGTGAGAAGTGCAACTGTTTATTTATCGCCGTCTCAAGGCTGTCAGAAGGGAAGAGATTTGCCCGAGATAAACTGCAAGGTAGTGAGTTGCGGAACTAAAACTGGGGCCATGACCAAGTATGCAAAGCCTTCAGTAGGGGTGACCACTTCCCCTAAGCGTTTGGGAGGTGAGAAAAACATCAGTCCTTTGCTAAAACTCCCTCGATCCTCCTATAGCTGGGGCACAGCAGCAAAACAAAATGCCATTTCTGGGCTGTCAGTTATCACCCCTTCAGGGAGGCTGGAGCAGCCTGAATGTCTCTGGAGCTGATGGATTCCTGAAGTCAGTCTGCAGACTGAGCCCAGCCCTGTCCTGGCTCCCATCCTCCCGCTTCTAGGAACTAGTCATTAATGGATATGAATTCCTGTAAATAACAGGAATTCCTCCAAAAACACCATGAGCCGCTGGCAGCCGGTGGCAGCTCCTGGAGCTGCCGAACCCAGACTCACCGCAACGGTTAAGGTGTTTGGCTGCCCCGTCACAACCGGGATGTAGTAGAACTGCAGGTTCAGCCTGGGAGTCAGGAAAACTCGCCGTGCTTCTCGTTTCCTTGAAATGGAAGAATAAATAGCTGTGTCACAAGAGGAAGGTGGAGGAAAAACGGCTCTTTGTCCAAGGCTGGGCAGTGCCAGGAGACCACAGCTGCTCTGCAACAGGAGCTCACGCCCTCCTTGCATGCCTCCTTTGCCCAGTGTGACGGGATGGCAGTAATGGCCCAGGGTTCCCAAATCCGGTAAGGGGACATGACGGGGGTAAGGGACATTGCGCAGACAGGCTCTCAGCTGGCGCCAGCGGTCCCCTCCGCACCCAGCTCTGCTCCCCCGGCTGCTGCCTGCACCACGACCCAGACCCATCTCATGGCTGGGCAGCTGGAAAACAGCTTTTCTTTAGGATTTTTCCCTTTTGCATAGGAAAGCATCTTGCCTTGCTTATTGTTCATTAAACCCATTCCATGGACAGAAGGGAAAAAATCCCTGTGTGCACTGTTTGGGACAACAGAGCCAAATGATGCGGTGCAGCCAGTGAAGTCAGATGCACTTGGGTGCGAAACACTTGGGTCATAGAATAGAATCATAGAATCACAGAATGTGTTGGGTTGGAAGGGACCTTTAAAGGCCATCTAGTCCAACCCCCCTGCAGTCAGCAGGGACATCTTCAACTAGATCAGGTTGCTCAGAGCCTCATCAAGCCTGGCCTTGAATGTCTCCAGGGATGGGGCCTCCACCACCTCTCTGGGCAACTTGGGCCAGTGTCTCACCACCCTCAGTGTAAAGATCTTCTTCCTAATGTCTAATCTAATCCTACCCTGCTCTAGTTTAAAACCATTGCCCCTCGTCCTATTGCTCTATGCCCTTGCAAACAGCCCCTCCCCAGATTTCTTGTAGGGTTCCATCCTGTCTCAGGTACCACTGGAGCCCAACCCCATCCCAGCCATCCTGGCTGCATCAACAGGCTGAAGAGCAAGCTCCCACCCTGTCCTCCCTTTCTCCAAGCCACCAGGGCCAATGAGGCTGTGGCCACCAGTTACCTCAAAGAGTGGTAGGCTTGGGCCAGGCGCCCCAGGATCCGGTCGTCCCCCAGCAGCACGATGCGGGCAGTGTGGAGCCTCTGGAGCGGGGCTGCAGGCTCCAGGGGGATGCTCGCTCTCTTCTGTGGCTTTGCCGGGGCCTTTGCCCCAGCACCGTTGCAGCCAGCCTGCAGGAAGGCCACGCTCTCCAGCGGCGACAGCTTTTTTTTAATGCCACCCTTCCTTTGGAGCCGGGATTGCTCTGTCTCGGCACTGCAAGGGGCGAAGGGCTCCTCGGCTGCCGTGGGCAGGTCTCGCTCGATGCCGCTGTCGGTGGAGAGCACGGAGAAGCGGGTCTGCTCGCAGCACTCACAGTCCGAAATGATGTCCTGGATCTCAAAGTTGTCCAGGTCCTGGCTTAGGCAGTTGGGCTCACAGCTCTGCGACAGCGGGCGGATGAACAGCACCAATTCCTTCCCTGTGGGCAGAAGGGAGCTCGTGGAGGGAAATACAAGCAAACCCCTACGGAGCCCTGGTCTTGCCTTGGCTCCCCTCTTCTCGTGCAAACTGGAGGGTCAAGTTCGACCCTCCACCAGAGAGTCCAAGAAGAGTCAGTCTTTCAGTCCCATTGCACAACGACGAGAGCTCAGTACCACTCAAATCAGGTACTTTGGGTGCATCCTGCTGCAGCCTGTCCCGCAGGGTTCCCCCCCTCATCTCCTTCACCCCTCTCCCCCCAATCCCCTCACCTGACCCCAGCACCCCACAAGAAGGAAGGCTGGTGCAGTCAGCACAAGCCTCCACAAGTTTGGCCTCTGGGTGAGGGTTATGAAACTCACAGCCCAAGAATCAGGGCTAAATGGCATGTTTTGCACAGGCTTCCCAGCCTCAGGCACCATCCGAACTCACCACAGCCCCCCAGGGCACTCACAGAGCTGGTCGTCTTCTCTCCAGAGGTGAAAGCTGATGTTGGGGTTGGGCAGAGGGGTACCCTGCAGCCCTCCCAAGGAAGCATCGCCTGGGGGATACAAGGATGCTTGTAACACACGGGAGCAGGCAGTTTTCCCACACCCCCACCAGTGCTGTGCTTCAGACACCTTCAGACCACCCTGGTCGCCTTCTGGCCAGACCTGAATCTGTAACCACAGACCTCTGCTCTCACAAATTGAGCCATAAAAAGGTTCCTACACCATCAGTGAAAGGGAGAAATGAAGATGGGGAAGCATCACAGGCAAGTGAAGGACCTTGCTCTGCTGCAGACAGCAGAGGGATGGCAGAATAAATAAAACATCCTTCGAGCACTGGGCCTTCAGTGCTCATGGCAGGACCTCCCCTTGGCGATCTCAGCTGAGGTGCAGCGGAGCTCTCTTACCCCACCATCGCTGGCTATTTTTAACCCCTTATGGCTCTGTGAGAAGCAGTGTGAGAATTAAATAGCTCACTGCCACCTTTTCGTGAAGTGGTGGTCCAATGGAGTGGAGATGGTCCCCCTCCTTTCCCTGCACCATTGGCTGTTTGTCCCCATTGGAACAGTCTCCATCTCTTTCTGGGGAGGTGGTTGGGATACAGGGACCTTCCACCAGGAGTAGCCAGGAAGAGGGAATCATGACCCCCATTTTCCCTCTGGTCTACCCCAGATTTGTGTGAGGAGCTGTGATGGATGAGGACTTCGGTTATAGTCCGTGTAGCCCCGATGGCACCAGGCTGGAACAGAGCACTGCCAGGGATGGAAGGAGATGGCACTACCACTGTCCACACAGCAGTACAAGGAGGTTTCAGCGAGTGGTGCACATTGTTTCCCCAGTCTAGGCCATGGCAAGATGTATCTTACACCAGCAGAGCACTGGAGAGTCGACAACCTCCCTGCTTGAATAATGAAGATGGACAGCTATGGCACCCTTTGCAAATGATGGAGATATGTCTCTAGGCTTCAGGGCAGCTGAATTAGCAGCAGAGATTGCCATGGTCCCTTTCCTCAGGTGACAAATCTGCCTTCCACTGCCACGTGCAGTTTGCCATCGTGGACATCAGGTCACTGCAAGGAGTCAGGCTGCAGGGACCTGATCCGGGTGACAGATGCTGCTAAAGTGGAGGCAGAGGGGAGGTGGGGATGGACAGCTATGGGAGGGCAATGACGAGGACATGGCAGGGACCTGCCAGCTTCATGGCTCCCTTCACCCACCATGGTGGCTGGCCTGGAGCTCACCTGCTTGCAAGGTGCTGAGGACGGCGTGGTAAATCTCCTTCAGTCTCGCTGCATGCTGGCCACGGTCTGCACTCGCCTCGTGTCCTGCACACTCCACTGCCGCCACCACTTGCCGGAACCAGTGCTCGACATCGCTCATGGGCATGTCCTGTCGTGAGAAGCAGCTATTAGCACTCAGAGGCGTGAAAGGAGGAGATGCTCCAGGGGCAGGGCTGCGGGAGGGGGCAGAAAGAGGGCAAATGAGTCCTGCAAAAATTATTGTTTCGCAGCAGAGGACACAAATGTCCTCCTGTCCCCGGGGAACGCTGGAGGAGAGGAGCTGCTGGCTGTGCTGTCTGCTTCGACTTTTTTTTTCTGGCAGGTTTGCAGCTGATGGGCACTGTGCTCCCGGCTGCCACCAGCTCAGGGAGACAGCAGCAGAGCTGGCAGCTCCAGTGACAGCTCGAGTAGAAGCTGGGGAGATGGGGGCAGCAGACACACAAAGGTGTCCTTTGGAGTGGAAATCACTGAGAGCCCCTGCAAAATCACCTATCTGAACCAGCTTTTTGTCTTACTGTGGCCCCACAGCTCCTTGGAGGAGGTTTGGGAGAAAACTGGTTGAAACATTTCTGCTGAGTTGGTTTTGCAATGACTTATCATGCCAAACCAGGGATCGCAGAGGAGCCTGTATTTCAGCCACAGAGCCCAGCTTTGCTGTGCAAAACTGAAAAATCAAACTGAAGATTCAAAACCTCTGGCTTTTGCTACAGCAACTCTTTTATTTTTGGAGAATTTTCTCGTTTAACACCAGCTCTGCTTGTAGCCCAGCCTTGCAAGTAACGTTGGGGCTACTTGGGATGGAGACCTGCAGTGAGGAGCTGAGGGGTCTCCCCACTTGCCAAAAATCCTTTCCCTGCTCCGACATGCCTGGCAAGAGCAGGACCACTGGAAAACCATACGGTGTGCTGCAGAAGTGGTGCCAGTTACCTGGAGGCTTCTCTTCAAGGCGCTGACATCGCAGCCCTCACCCAGGGCCACCTGCATGGCGTGGATGACCACGTAGCACATGCACGCCCGGGGACTCTGGGACACCTGAGCTGCCTCCGTGTCAGTGATCAGCGCATTGCAGATGGCTTCCGAGAGCAGCTCCGGATCAGCAAAGATGAAAATCCTGCGTGGGGTGGGAAGATGGGAAAAGAGGGAGATGAGACGAGGACTCCCCGTTACTGACATCAGGGCTGGCATAAGAAGCTCATATCTCCTTTATCCCACGCAAAGAAAAAGGGTTGCTGCTGATATTCCCCTTTTCTGCCCTGTCTCCCTGCCCAGGGAGGCTCCCTGCCCTCAGGACCACAGAAATAAATTGAGACACGTGGGAGGAATGTGCTATCCCAACACAAAGCTCCCCCAGAACCATGTGCTGCCATGTCATTTATGTCCACATTGTCTGTTCCATCCAACGTTAATTCAGAGCACAGGAAAAGGACAGGTTTCACTATGAGACTACAAAAGAAATACAAGTAACAGCACATTTGAAGAGGCGCTACTCACTTTTCCTGATAAGGGTACGGGTCGCTTTTAAGACTCTGTTCGGAAATGACCATTCTTTGGTACAACATACCTAACAAATGCAAGAAGATAACACGCAGGAGTCAGAGCATGAGAAATAACAACAGAACTCACCGGAGCAGCTCAGTGCTGCTCCCGGTTGTAGTGGCTGATGGGGGGTCCGCCAAGTCGGCGAATGCTTATTGCTGGAGAGACAATGTACAAGAGCCAAGATTTGGGCTCAGAGTTAAAAATAGTCAAGGACAAAGACAGGCCATGCTACATAAAAAGAAAACCCCTTCTATTCAGGGACAATTTCCTGTATTTCCCTTCCTTTGTTTAGTGGATTATGAGCTTGGGAGCGAAGTCAGAAGCAGGAGGAAGAGCCCTACTCCCAGCCTCCATACTAGGGGCTACATCAGGGGACAGCATTTGGGGAGATATGAAGAGCACAACACATTTCTGAATCGTGATAGGTGTACTTTACCCTCACCCAGCTCTGGGGTGGGGAAGATACATTCACCCCGCATTGCTCAGGTGCAATCATCTTGTGAACGTTGTGGTGCTCCCAGAGAAGCCCCACTGGAGATCCCCGTCTCCACACTGAATCATTGTTTTACCAGAAGTCAGGTGAGATAAAGGTGGACCTTGGAGTTCCAGACAAAGTGGTACCAGGAAAGAGTGGTTGAGGTGATGGTGGTGGGCTGAGACTACCAAGGACGGCACTTTCTCTCTAATTTCCCACCAGGTTTCTCATATTTTACTTCCAGCTCACAAAGCGTCTGCGCCTTGCACTGTTTTAAAGGATTGCTTTTAAAGACTCCTACTAAAGAAGACTTTACCAAAAAGAACTTTAGTGAGCAACATAGAAAAAAGGAAAATAAGAGTTTTCCTCTGGCTTGCTTTTTAAAAGGGACTGATCTCTGGAGGAACTAATGATGTTTTAGTGTCTAAAACATGATAAACAGTAGTGGAGGGAGAGCCCATGCTGGACAGCCTGCAACTCGATTTCAGATAGAGTTCACTTTGCAAAATGGAGACCTCCACAAAATTTACTGAGATGCCTGGGCTGGAGCATAAGCACCCTGTTTCCCGTATAGGCAGAGGGTGTATATACACCTGCCTTAGATGGGCTGGACTTGACTCTGGTGGTGCCACCACCTACAGCAGGAGGACCACAAGGTTTTCCGCTAGTAACTAAGGCTCAGCTGCATGAAATCAGGAGAGGAGAAGCCTCCCATCCAAATCCATCCCTAAGAGCCGCAGTGTTTGGCCACCCCCCTGCAGAAATCCCTGCCATGGCTCGCTGCATTAAGCAAAGGCCAGCTCGGATATGGAAGCTGCCCAAAACCCTGGAATCATCACCTCGAGGACCAAAGCCGTTCACCCTGCCCTGCATGGGCAGAGTGGAGAAGCCCCCATACCCGGTGCTGTCCTTTCCATCTTCAGCCTGATGGCATAGTCCAAACCGATGGTGCAGAAAGGCTTGGGCAGGGTGAGCAGCTTCTTACAGAAATCATACACTCTGCTGCAGAGCTCGTCAGGGATGCAAGGAGCCTGGAGCGAGAAAGGGGCAGATAAGGAGATGCCACAGGAGTGATCCCTAACAGTGCTCTCCCCACAACACACCCCAGGGTGGGAGGGCACAGAGCTACACCAAATTCAATACAGATTTAAATGCAATATATGAAGCAGAACCCTGCAATGGTTTGGAAACCTCCAGCAGTACCCACTGAAGGGTTGCAGGCACACATTTTTGCCAGGTTGTGGCTTCCTGCGCCATCAGGCACCTAAACACCTCCAGAAAAAGGGGTCAGCTGGAAGGACCTGTCACTCCCATGCATGTCACAGGTGTCTCAGTCATCAAACATCACACTGGGAAATGCACAGTTGAGTCCATCTGTGGTAGTCCCAGGGCTTTACTGGGCAGGTACTGGGATACTTCAGCACAGGAAGAGGTGCTGAGTGACTTCAGGTGGTCCCTCTGATTTCCCTGGAGCTTGTCCCAGCGAAGCCCGCGGTAGGTTACCTTTATCAAGGTGTACATCAGCGTGTGCAGCAAGGGGATGATGTAATGTCTGAAGTCACCTCGCTCCGCCTGTGGGACCAAAAGGCACAGTCAGCGCAGGCAGCGCCTGGCAGGGGGCTGGGACCGGAGCCGAGGGAGCCACCACAGCCCCCGGGATGTGCTGGGTCCCGGCTGCTCAGCGGCTCAGGCACACCGGGTGAGCACACAGTGGCTCAGCCCCAGGTCAAGGTGGGGTTTGGGGTCCCTCCACAGGCCATCAGGGTGGGCAGGATGTCCCTGGGGCAGAGAGGTCCTGCCTGGAGGGCATCCCATGCAAGCCAAGCCTTGGGGAAGAGGTGGGGGGTGGAGGGGTGGACCACACTGCCGTGGCCACCACCACATTGCAGGGCTGGAGATTGTTGTAGGGAGGTGAAGGCTCTGGGAGCTGCTGCGGGAGCGTGGTTTGCACAGCGAGAGATGCAGAGCACATTCACAGCAGTCGTGGTGGGAGAAAGCGAGCAAAGGTTTCTAACTGAGCTCATTGAGGAGCTCCTTTCTGTTGCAAAAATTGATGTGAAAAATAAAAAACCACTGGGAGCCCTCTGGAAAAAGCCTGTTTTACATGTGGCGGATGCGGGACCAGAGTGGACAGGGAGGAGAGATGCTCCTGCATCCCCATCCTGGCCCATGGGAAGCCTGATGGATGCTCAAGCCAACACGGCCCCGGCCCCTCCCTGAAGCCTGGCTCCAACTGACAGCTCCAGCAACGGGAATGCCCCTGGATAAACCGGGGAAAGAGAATTTCATCCCAAAGATATTTTCGGCACCTTTCTTCAGGGCTCCTGGGTCTGAGTTAAATGGAACTGATGGCAGCACAGCTTTAGAAATGATCAATAAAATGAACAATACTGAGTTGCGGAGACCAGCTGATATTTGCCCAGAGCCCTGCAGGAACTCAAGCATGAAATTGCTAAATTATTATCTATGGTTGGTACTGACTCTTCAGAGCTGCTGCAGTACCAGAGGAATAAAAAAAATAAAAAAAAAAATAATAAAAAAAGAGTGACACTGATTTCCAAGAAAAACTTCAGGGAGATGAAGGGAATTATAGACCAGGAGACCTGGCATCCCTTCTGGGCAAGGAAAGCAAGAGGAGCAGAGTGATAACAGTTGTAACAGGGTGGGAGTGACATGGCTTTTGCAGAGGAAAGCAGACCTCTGGGGGAATCCCTGTATCCGTAGCCAAGGGCAATGTGTCTGTCTATCTGGATTTGCAAAAGCCGCTTGATAAGATCCCTCCCAGCGGCACTGAGGGAAGCTAAACTGCCATAGCATGGGGGAGGCAGCAAACAGCCTCAGAGCCGCTGAAACGGCAGGAAACAGAATAGGAATAAAGGCCCGACGTTCACAGCGCTGTGCTGTGTGCTCAGGGGTCGGTGCTGGGCTGACACTGATACGGGAGGTGACAGAGGGTGGTGACGGCCTCTGCAGAGGGTGCCTGGCCCCCGCGGGGCTGAGCGGCAGCGAGCAGGAGAACGCGGGAGCTGAGCGATGCCGGGCAAGGCGGCTCCATCCTTCCAGCTCCACAGGAGAAATGGCAAAGGTGCGGAGAAAATGGTACGGGGAGGTTTCTGCACAAAGGACGACTCGCAGGGGCTCTTCACCGGGGAGGGAGGAGGAGGTGGAGGGGGGACATGGGCTCTTCCTGCCTGCAGTGGAATGAGAGGGCGCTGGGTAAAATGAGGCAGGCTACTAAGAAAAGGTGTTACTTCTATACATCACGTCTCATCAGACCACAAACGAGGTCGCACCAGGATGCTGAGGGTGCTAAAAGTTTACACAAAACCAGAAAATGGCAAGACAAATCAATGAAACAAAAAATCCGTGACAAGATTTCCGTCAGATGCTCTCAGGACAGGATACTGGGTCAGGTGCTTCTGCTCCGACACCCTCCGGGGCAAAAATGAGTGACACGGAGGAGAAATATCTGCTGTGCCTGTGACTACAGCTGGCTGGGGTGGGATGAGGGGGCTTTGGGGGTGCTCAGAAGTGTTTTGCACTTCGCTGTTTGCAAGCTGCAAAGGCCGGCTGCCTTTGGCTGCTGCGGCATGGCCTGGGGAGGTTCCTTGCTCTGCCCATGGCTCACTGTCACTTTTGGGGCAAACCCTGGTCCCTGCAGCCGTCAGCTGGGGACGAGCTACTGGAGCCCTGGTGTCCCACTGAGTTTTTCACTCTTTGCTGAGTTACAGTCCCCAGCCAGGCTTAAGGTCCCTAAAAACACCTTAGCCAACTCCAGCCCGGGATGCCCCAGGAGGGAGGCAGAGCCCTGCGGGTGGAGTTGGTCCCCATCCCTCTGCTCCCCCGGCCCCGCAGCGGGACACATGCCACAGAGGGGCTGATCCCAGTGCTCAGGGGATGTCTCTGAGGTGGCACTCACCCTTTCCAGCTCCTTCACCAGGATCCTGACCAGAACAGAGCTGTTACTGGGATTCTGGTCGATTTTTTTATGCAGGGTCCATCGCAGCATCCCTGAAAAGTGAGAGCCAAGAAGGAGGTGAGGTTGCAGAGCAGAGCAGCCATGGATCCAGGGCAGAGTTTGACAGAGGAATCAGGAGACCTGGGCACTGTTGCTGAAAAAATCACCCTCTGGGGATGCTACAATGACATAACTGTCAGAGCTAAACCAGGCTTCTCTGCCCTCTGCTTCAATCAGTGCCCCTCTGCAAGGGACAAGCCATGCTACTGCCCTGATTCCAGATGCAGCATTGATGTATCGCACCTCTAACACTGGGAAGCCTTTGGAAAAAGGTCCCAGAGATCCTAGGACTGGGGGGCTGGAGAGAACCAAGGCAGGGCAATGGACTTGAAGTTTGTTTCCCGTTCCCTCTGTTGCTCTGTTCATGACTGCCTGCATTCACTGCCTGGCCCCAGGAATGTGGGTCCCAGCAGGGGATGGGAATGCCCCCAGGAATGTTAGTCCCAGCACGAAGCACCTGAACACTGGCTGCCGACAGCTCACAGTCGGAGCAAGGACCGCAAAGCATCTCAGTCCTGTGGATGTCAAGGCTCATTCCAGACAAAATCAAATTTAATTAACCGTAAAATATTCTGTGCACTCCAAGTAAAATCAATTTTTCAAAATCAATTAAGTTTCCTAAGGCTGTAGCGGACCAGTTGCTGGGTCAGCTAGAATTTTATTCTCCAAAACCGTAACACGGGGATTTCAGCTGACTCTTTAGCGAGGAGCTGAGCGATGTCCCTGCAGGGAGAGATGGGGAGACTCCAGCTCAGAGCTGTTAAGTGAGTTGGTCGGGGCTATGCGGTGAGTCAGTGTCAGAACTGGGAACAACATCACAAACTCTGTCGACTGATGTCCCACCTCGATGCTGGACCCCCTGGGTGAGTGAAGGGTGTAGAGGATGGAGGAGGAGGGATGGGAGCTGCTGAGGTTGGTTCATGGCAGACACCAGGAGCTTGCCAAAGATTTAGCACCTCCAAGAGCAGGTTAGAAAGGGCAGAGCAGGGCCAGGGAGGTGAGGCCTCTCCGTGTCCCCCACCCTGGTGCTGTCTGAAAGAGGGGAGCAGTGAGGTTTGGGACCATGCAATGGCCCAGCGAGGCAGTGAGGGGGACATGGGGGGGTGCTGACCCCCAGGAGCTGTATCCGGGGTCTGCCTTACCTCGGTCACTCTGGCAGGCAGGGTGGTGACCGTCCAGCTCTCTCAGCAGCGTGCGGACGCGGCGCAGGATGTCCGACTCCACCTCTGCAGGGACGGAGAGGACGTGAGCAGCCAGGCCAACACCCCTGGGAGACTGGCACCCGGGGACAACCCCGGAGAAAGAGACACTGGTTTTGGTGTATGGTGAGTTACGGGGACTGCACCCTCCCCGCATCCTTCAGGATGGCTGTCTCAGCAGGCTTCAAGCCTGGATGAGCCTTGATGGAAACAGGCCAGAGCCCTTCCAAGGGCCACTGGAGCTGGGGGGCAAATGCCACCCCATGGTCTGGTGGCCCGTGGAGCCATACTGGAGAGCAAAGCGCTCCAGCAAGGATGTGGTGGTAGGGCAGCTCTGCAGAGGACTGCCCGTGCATGAACTTTGCAGAGCCCCTCTCTCCCTTCGTTCAATAAGAAAATCGCACATTAAATATAGAAACTGACAAAATTAAACCACAACTTGGCACCATGAAAGATCAGAAACACCTCTGCGTTTTGGCACCACATGGATTTGGCCTCAACCCATTGCAAGGAGCACTCTTGCAACAAGGTCTGCTGCCCCCACCGGCATCTCACCCCTCCTTGGAAACCCAAGCAGGGCCACCAGGCTGGGCATGTCATCTCCTGCCTTCCACCCATGACCCCTCGCAGCCTCTCCCCGATGTGTGACAAGCAACCTGTGGGCCCCGAACATCTTCTGCTCCCCCAATCAGGGGCCTGAGGTCAGTGCTGCTGCCTGGTAACAACCACATGCACCTCGTTCACATCAAAACCAAACTGCATCCTGCTCTCGGCCAACAGTAACTCTGACAGCCTCAGACCCAGTTTGAGGTATGACTTGTACGTGGGGTGAGTGGTCATGGTGGCCATGCATGCCGACACAGTGCAGATGTAAAACAAAAGTCAGCCCTGAAAGCACGTGGGGTGTCAGCCAGGAAAGCTGCAAGGTTCCTTTACTCCACCACGGCCTCTGTTCGTGTCCCTCCTTACCCTGGGCTACTCTTTCCCCATCAGCAAAACAATTCTTGTTCCTTTGTAATAAAAAAAAAGAGCATTATATAAAGTTGGATATTATTAGGTGATGTTCTCCCTCTGTAAAAAGTTGTAGGCTGGAGCAGCCAGAACATGGCCTGACCCAGAGGAGGAGCTCAGATGTTTGTGGTAACTGTATCCCAGGACTCTTTCCTGGGGCAGGTTCCTGCCTCTCTGTTCACTGGTGGGTTCCAGACCATTGCCAGCAGTGCCTGAGTGGGTCTCGCCTGCATGGCAAGGGTGCAAGCAAGGAGCAATTTATTCAGGTCCTAAGGGAGCTCCAGACACATACTGCCTGCTCTAAGCTGTCTTGTCCACATGGGATTGGTGTAATTACCACCACATTTCCTGCCCCGTTTTGGTCCTAAATTTGTTCATTCTCTCCACAACCTCTTCCGTCGCAGCTCCACCTTCACTAACGTCAGAGAGATGGCAGAAGGACAATGGTGGGCACTGACACACATCTTTACCTACAAGAAACGGAGGCCACAGCCAGGGTGACACTATTTAAGAGCTGTGCTCAAGGACCACAGCCTCCAAACATCCTTTCTTGGCTCTGGAAGGAGATAAAACCAACTGGGCTGGATCCAGTTGGTGGAGCAGGTGGTACTTTGGGTTTTACAAGGAGCAGTGACCGGGGAAGGTGGGTTGGGAGCTACGGGAAAGGAAACAGGAAAATACAGGGGGGATTTTACAGCTCAGCTGGAGGGTCAGACCAACAGGGGCATCTCCAGTGAATGCTCCTGTGGGGAGAGGACCATCAAGACATGATCATGCAGTAGCTGGGCCAGCTTTGAGTTTCTGCCCCCTCATCCCATGCAGATCGGTGCACCATCTCAGGATGGGGTTGAAGCAAAAAATAGAGACTTTTTTTGCTCTTCTATTGTGCCTTTTAGAGGGTGTGCGGGACCAGGGTTATCATGCAGGGGAGTGGACATGGCACATCAGAGTTGCCACCATTCCCACTGGTGATGCACAGCAGAGCGCAGGAGCACTTTGCCCCTCACAGGATCCTTGCTGCCTCCTTGTCACCAGCTCGCAGGGCTGGCAGCATGGCCAGAGACATGACAAGGCACTCTTGCCGCCTCCAAGCCCGAAGACTGTAGTGCCATGGGTCCAACGAGATGGTGACCAGGGCACAGGGGCAGCAGACATGAGTCCTGCATAAAAGAGAGCTGGGAAATGCAAAATTTAAAGTATTGGAGATGGCTTATTCCTGAGCACAGCCCAAGAGCCAAAATAGTTCTCCTGTTTACTGACTGGAGAGGGGACAGCAAAGGGCTACCAAGATGAGGAGGGGAGAGGAACATCTCTCTTGTGAAGAAAGGCTGAGGGATTTGGGTCTCTTCAGTCTGGAAAAAAGACGACTGAGGGGGGATCTTATCAATGCTTATAAATACTGAAAGGGGGGGTGTCAGGAGGATGGGGACAGGCTCTTTTCAGTGGTGCCCAGGGACAGGACAAGAGGTAACGGGCACAAACCGGACCATAGGAAGTTTCATCTCAACACAAGGAGGAACTTCTTTCCTGTGAGGGTGGCAGAGCCCTGGCACAGGCTGCCCAGAGAGGTGGGGGAGTCTCCGTCTCTGGAGACATCCCAAACCCGCCTGGACGTGTTCCTGTGCCACCTGCTCTGGGTGACCCTGCTCTGGCCGGGGGTTGGACTGGGTGATCTCCAGAGGTCCCTTCCCACCCTGGTCAGTCTGTGATTCTGTGATTCTGTGTGACCCCAAGGAAGTGCATCCCCTTAAGGATGCTTGTGGTGAGGATTCATTCAATTCAGACTTCTGCAGAGGCGTACCCACTGCCGTGGCTTCAGTGGAAGCTATGTCAGAAAACAACCACACACTTGGGTCCACAATTATCCACACGTGCTGGCGAAGCTGTGCGTGGAACACGGGCAGCCCCATCTCTGCCAGCACAGTTCATGCCATCGTACCCACATGGGGAGAAACTACAGTGCAAAAATACCCTTTGAAACGGAGTTTTTTTCTCATTTTGGAAGTGTCGTTTGGGGAAATGTAAAAATTTTGCTTTGGAAATTTGTATTTTCTCTCCTTTTTGTTTTCTCTCCAGTGACTTTGTAAAGCTTCTCAATTTCACTGCTACGTTCATTGGTTTTGCCCTAGGGAATTACACAATAATGGACTACTTGAAATTTCCTGTTCTTTTCATTTGTGTATGTTTTTAATTATCAGGGGAAGCTTCTCCTGAACACCGATATAAATACTGTCCTCTTTTCCTAAATCAAAGTGACTACGGTCATGATCTGCTGAGGTTTCTTCATGGGGAGCAAAGCGTCAAAGCGTTTGCTCCAACACAAACAAGAGGCACTTTGATCTAAAAACAGTCTCAACCTACCAGCGACAAACAGTAGTGGCTTAGAAATGAGGAAAAAAAAGACATTTCAGCAATAATTTCCTTGCTGAGACCACCACCAACTTGTGAAGCAGCGTGAAAAATAAAACACAGATGAGGGGAAAAAAAATGGACGCTAAAAAGAATACCATAAAACTGCTTTAAAATTCAAATGTGAATGGTTGCCAGACCTGGTGCTTCCGAAGTGCCCCTCTACAGCAAATCTTTTGGTTGCCCCTCAGTTGCTTCGTGCCTCATTTCCCACCTACCCAGTGTGTTCTCCCAACACCTTGCAAAGGGCAAGGTCTGCCCCGCGGCAGTCAATCCCCCTTAGATACCCACGTGTTTTATCGGAGGGACAAGGAGGCGGATGAAGCGCGTTAATTTGGCCGGGATGCCCCTCCCCAGCACGCCGGGGGGGCTCGGCATCACACACCTGCGCTCTCCATGGCCGGGCCGGGTCTGCGGCAGGGGGTGGGCACGGCGGCCGCGGGGCGTCTGCGGCGGTGGGGCGAGGGTGCAGCTGCTCCTCACTCCGCACGGGCATGGCCCTGGGTCCTGTGTCTTACCTGGAAAAAACAGGGCAGGCTCAGGCTGGCGGTGGAGACCAGGATCAGCCTGAAACCTTGGGGGGAGCACAAAGCCACCGGGACACCGGGGACACGAGACCCCAGGGTGGAGGATGTCCGGCACCCCCTAAGGGTGAGTACAGCATGTTTCAGGGGCTGTGTTTTGCTGAAGAAAGCTTCAGCTTGAAGCTGAACCCGTCTGAACACTTGGTCCCCAAAGCCAGGAGGCCCCCAGGGATGAGCATCGGCATCACCAAGCAGGGGAGGATCGTTCTCCTTCTCCTCCCCAGGATTTAAGGAGAAATGTTGAGGGTAAGTCAAGCTGAGTTTGAAATGCAAAGTCCAACCAGAAAAGGAAAAAAAAGAAAAAAAAAGGGCCCAAACATCCATGAGGTTTCTACGCTTGGTGTGCTGATCTGCTGCCATCCTGATCCAGCATCCCGAGAAACAAGCCCCAGCGAAAGCTCAGGAGCCAGTAACGCTGCAGAGGGAAGCCAGCCTGGAGCTGGCCAGCTTCCCTTGCCCTCAAGCATTGTTTTCTCCAAAGAAAGAGGAAAAAAAATAATAATGCCAGGAGCTGAGGAGGAAGGAAGGGAGATTTCTCCGTGACAGGACCACAGGCAGGCTGGGGAGCCGGCATGGGGCAGAGGAGATGCTGGCATCTTCTGTGTGAAATACCGCTGCCGAGATGCTCAGCTGCAGCCATCCACCCCACAAGTGGGTCCCTCCCGGCCGCTGGTCCCAGTCCCCCGTGGTCCTGCGCCCCCCCAGCACCCATGGGAGGCAGCATCCCCCCCTAGTGCATTGCCCTCTCCTGTCTCCCCACCCACGGGCACAGCAGCAGCCGCAGGACCGTGCTGCCTCCATTTACAGAGCGAGCTGCAGCACCGCTTTCAGCATTTCTAGATTGAGGCTTCTCCAGCCTGGAGGTTCTGCCCTCTCTTCTTGCCTTGAGGGGTGGAAAAAAACCCATCCCACAGCTCTGAGTCCTACGGTTTCCCTGAAACACCCACGTTTGTGGCTGATAAGAGGGAGCCCACATACAGTGGTCCCCAAACCAGCACAGGCAGCAATAACAGCGCAGCCCCGTCAGTCCTCCGCATCCCCCTAAGCACCGCCAGGCCATCAACCCACGCTCCTGCTCATGTCTTTGTTCTATTTAGGATTTTCCCTCTTTAATTTGCAAATTTAGGACCTAGCTCTACCCAGGTAGGTCTTAAATCTGTAAATATCCATCACGAAACCCAACGGCTCTCTGGCTGCAGGGGGAGATGGACAGACACGCACGGGAACGCCCCTGCCACGCACCACTCGAGCATCCTGCTCTCGGCAGCTTTCAGAAGCTCATTAAAGGTTTCCTGCAGCAAGTGATGTTTTCAAAACCCACCCCAGACCCATGTGGCCTTTCTTTCTGGCCCCAGGGCTGGATAACAAGGCCTGGCGCCCGGCCACCGCGGCGGATTTCCACCACCCGCCAAGCAGCAGCGCCGCCGGGGCAGCTCCCAGCCTTGGAGAGAAGGGAGGCGAGGACAGGGGTCCTTCTGCAGGATGGGAGCTTCCTACAGCAACACCCCTGCCTCTGCTTGCACAGCGGGCAGGGAGCTTGGTCCAGGGGTAGGAGCGGGGAGGAGATGCCAACCCTCCTCCGGCTCAGCTGGATCCCTGATACCAACCTTGGAATCGCATCTCTGCAGCACGTGGGTATTGCTGCAGCGAAGGATGTGCCCTTTCCTCCGTGGTGACCGCCCAGGGGTGCATAGCAGGGCAGAGGGTGTCTCCTAAGGTCACCAAACCATTTCCCCCTCTGCCCTCCATGCTGATGGCAGCAGTTCTGCCAGCGGGTGAGTCGCGGTGCTGCCCACATGTTGTCCCTGCCTGTGACACAACCTCCTGCCTTCCCCCGTGTGCCCACGCAGACACCCCTGTCCGGGCACCGCACACTTCCCCGGGATGCTCAGCAGCCTGGTGCAGGGCGGTGAGCAGGGGAAGGATGGTCTCCTGCCCTGGCCACAGCTAACCGCAGCGCTGACGGCCTGTACCACGCGTCCGCCGTCAGTCTGGGGGCAATCGGGGCTTTGCTTCTACAGGCAGAGATAGGACGTGTCTCCTGGTCTGCCGGTGTCTGGGCCAGAGGAGGAGAACATCAATTAATCCTCCTACTCCCAGAAATTACCGATCGCTCTCTTGAATCACTGGCTACAGTAGGAAAGTGAATGATTCTCCTAATCATGCATAAGAGCACCAAACACCGTATAGCAGCCTTACACAGCCGGCGAGCTCGTTGGCACCACGGTTCTCAAAATGACATTTCCTGCTGGGAAAAGCATTGGTTGGTGTCCCCGCTGCCGTGGGAGACCCGCGGTGCCTGCGCTGAGCAGAGCGGCCGGGGCTGCAGGCTGGCTCCTCCGGCGCCTGCCGCGGGGCTCGGGGAGGCTGCCTGCCGGAGCGAAACGCAACCCGCTGCTAATTGCGTCGGTGGTTTTCCACATCCGCATCCTACCTGCCCGCGCGTGGGAGGGGAGCTGGTGACCAAACGTGGAACCTGCTCGCCAGAGCTCAGTTTCCAGATTTAGAAAAGGGCTCAACAGGGGCAGAGTGACGTGAGCTCCTCCTGACCGAGAAACTTCAGTTCTCCATTCACCCATCTGCTTAAACAGTGCTGGCTTTCATAGATCATAGAATGGTTTAGATTGGAAGGGACCTTAAAGACCATCCTCCCACCAGACCAGGTTGCTCCAAGCCCCGTCCAACCTGGCCTTGAACCCCTCCAGGGATGGGGCAGCCACAGCTTCTTTGGGCAACCTGGGCCAGGGGCTCACCACCCTCTGTTTCCTGACTGTTGACAAAGAGAAGTTGAATCCATAGTCCACCTGCCTGCTCTAATCACTTGGGTCTCGCAAGAAAAGTCCACATAAAACACCAAAAACTGGTCCCCAGCATATTCAGAGTCCAGTCTCTCCGCCGGCGGGAGGACAGGTAAATGTCGTATGAGAAAAGGCATGAAATGACATACATAGAAACAGGCTGGGGAGGAACACTGGGGTCACTCTGGTTCCTGACAGGCACCAGCTACTGCTTCTCGCTTGGCCCAGCCATAACCAGCACAGAGCAGAAAATCACCCATTTTCACTGGGAACATTTTTCTACCTGCTTTGCTCCCCAAGGGTGAGGGTACCAGGGCTACCAATGGAGCAGGAGGGATGCAGGGCTGAGGACGGGAAGAGCTGGCCAGCATCAGCCCTAGTTTGGAGCAGTTCAGACAGCAGGACCACAGTTGCCCTCCCTGGCCACAACAGACGGGGATGCTACCTGCCCTTCCCTCCCGGGCTTCACCAGGACTTTCCCGACAGCAGCTGGCCCTGGAATCACCCCGACACAAATCCAAACCCAGTAACAGCGCGAGGAAGGCTTTGAAGATGCAAGAGCCTGTGCTGTAACCAAGGACTAAATTCAGCCTTTGCACAGAGCCTTTGCTCCCCAGCCGAGGTGCATGGGGAGCTTCTGAGTGGCATTAATGAAGCCAGGCTGATTTATGCCAGATGATCTGACCTCGGCACCCCTTTGGCTGAGCGGAGAGAGGCAGGGAGCAAAGATCCAGCCTATGCATCCCTGGGAAGGAGACTGCCAGTCCCTGTCCCAGCAGTGACACTGGCATAAGGGATAAAGCCTGGCAGGAGAGATTCCTTGAATCATAGAATCATAGAATGGTTTGGGTTGGAAGGGACCTTAAAGATCATCTAGTTCCGAACACCACCTAGAAGCCACGTGTCACTGCAGGGACACAATAACCAGCTGAAGCTCCAATGACACACTTAGAGCTGCTGATTTGGGTGAAAAAGCATTTTAGCAGAGGGTGCGTGCAACTGCAAGCACACACCATGGTGTGAGAGCAGTGGGAGATGGCACACACTGGCACCCAGAAACCTGGGGCATAACAGGATCCCTGTCACTGCACCAGGCTGCTGCTCAGCCTGCTGAGACAGGACCAGTCCCCAACACCCGTCCTGTCCACCTCTGCCTGCCAGGCTGTTCCCAGGACGCGGCAGCCATAAATCCCCCGAGACACCAGATGCGACACACCAGGATGTGATGCTGTGGTGCTGGGACCACTCCTTCCCTGGAGAAGATGGAGAGGGATGTCCCTGCATCCTCTTCATGCATGGACAAGTCCCTTCCTGCTGGCTCGTTTGCCATTGCCACCCTTTCTGGTCACAGGCCATGGGGCTGAAGACCCTGGTTATAGCCACCTTTGCACTTCGTGCCCATCGAGCCCTGACCCACCACGTGCTGTGAGCCATCCGGGGGGGTCCCCCATGCCCAGGGCTTGCTCAGGCACTGCATGGGGATGGCAGGCAGAGAGACGTGTCTGAGCTATGCTGCAGCCCCCCGCTTCTCACCCAGGGATCCAGGTCCCCTCTCCCAGGTTTGCACCGCTGGCCTGGTGTCTCATGCAGGGACGCTCTCAGCCAAGGGGACTTCAGGGTGTCACTAGGACCAGTCCCTCAGCATCAGCTGTGCCCCATCCCCACATCCCAGTGCAGCAGGCAGGGGTTGCTGCTTACAGCAAGTGTTGGCACAGTCCCGGGAGGAAGGGGAGCACACAGCATCAGACCCCCACCCGCTACAGACAGCCCCCCCTTGCTGCCTGCTGCTTCTCTCCCAAAATGACCGATCCCTGGCAGAAGTTAAGGGATACCGTCCCCATTTCTGGGGATGGACTCTGCTCTGGTCCCTAGTGCCTGGAGGACTAACTCAGACCTTCTGCCTGGGAACCGCTGCCCCGCTCCCCTGAGGTCTGGGGACAGGATCCTCCATCACAGCCTGGCCCCGCACCGTCCCCGCTGCGAGGGGCACCACGCAAGGAAGGACCCTGTCCCAGACCTGCACTCACCTTCCCTTGCGTCCTTCCAGCTCCCAGCATCACGGCTCCCTTCGGGGCACAGGACCATCCCAGCAGCCACATTGTGAGGAGGAGGAGGAGGAAGAGGGAGGAGGTGGTGAGGGATCAGGTGCAGGCGAAGAGGACCAGCTCCTCGGCCGAGGTGGGAGCCAGGCGGCGAAGCAGCGATCCCTGCGGCATCTGCACCAGAGCCCACACACAGCGCTGCTGAACGTGGACAGGACTTGCTTGGGCTCACTGTGTGCGTATGTCTGCGCTCACCGGTGACCACAAGATTTCTACCCAGGAACAGGAAGGGCTGACAGGCCCCAGCCAACCATGGAGAGACGACAGACGAGCCGAGGGGAAATATGACAGCGCAGGGCGTAAAAACAAGCCCTGCAAAAATGCCGGTGAGAGGTAGCAGCCGCTCAGTTCCCTGATCCACGCCAGCGAGGGCTTCTCCGCTTTCTGTCCCCCTCCTCCCCCTTTGGATCTCTTCCCTTCCCTGCAGCAGACACGAGACACATCTCATCCCGTAACTGGTTATTTTGCTGTCTGCCAGCTCAGCAAGACCAGAGTCTTCTCTGCATTCATCCCACTTCTTTGCAGAGCTGCAAATCCTCGCTTCCTCTCTGCAATTCTTAAAATACCCATGGCATCAGCTGTATTTTATTTCATTTGCAGGAAAAAATTAAAAAGGAAGGGCGAGAAGGGAAGTCACATTCCTCCCTTCATTTTTCAATAACTATGAGGGTTTTGGTGAAAAAACCTTAGTGACTCAAAAGCCACCTTTCCCAAGACCTTGGGTAGTTAAGGCAACCGTCTGGCTATATTCTTAAAAATGAAGAACTTTGCATTGAAAGTACAGTTTGCCCTGGAAACTGGCAGATAAGACCATGGGCTAAAGGGCTTTGCAGCCTCATCCTCCTTTTCCAAACTACCAGGGTGCTGGAGACAGCGTGAGCAGGACCTGCCTGAGCATCGGGTGCTGAGCACCCCATAAACCCATCCTCGGTGTCCCTCCTCTGCAGGGCAGCGGTTAATGGGGACCCGGAGGTGGGGAACAGTTTGTGATGGCTGCTCTACGTTGGCTGAGCTAATACAGAATGAACTGCAGTCCCGTTTAGAGGTGAGGCCACTGGGGCTGGGATCCTACAGTTGTCTGCCTCCCTCCTCACCTCTCCATCCCACCAGTGCTCACCCCGTTGAACCACCTTCCTCCTAAGCAGGGGTTCCCCATCTGTGTCGTGCTCTGGCCCAGGTCTGCACAAGGAAATAGTCACCTTCCTCCAGGGTTGTCCCCTCCCCAGTGCTTACAGCCAGTGAGGCATGGTGGGAGACCACATCGATGCCCTCTCCTTTCCCTGAGGGCTGCTCATTAGGAGGACAGACACCAAAGACACTGTCACAAGGTTTCAGCCGATCACACGTTACCTTGTTTGCTTTTTGGATGTGTCTGGAAGGTCCTAGCTGTGGCTGGGTGGGCACCACCAGGTTGTACAGACAGAAGGTCATTGGTGCCTGTAGGGTCATCGGTCCCAACCGCACGCAGAGACCAGGCTGGGCTGCGTTGACTGCTCTTGTCCTCCACGAAGGACGATCCATGCTCACTCAGCCCTTGTTAGGTTGTTTTAATTACAATATGGGCTAGCACCCTTACAGGTGTCAGGCTACGTCACCTGCAGTCCCAAAGGGCCCTGGATCGGGCTCAGCACTATGTGGTCCCACGCCAGTGGAGGGCTCACCTGGCCACCAGCCTCCAGGCACCCTGAGCGCAGATGGTCCAAGCGAGGCATGGCACCCTCGCCACCGAGAGCGCCAGGGGATTCTCAGAAGCTCTGCCAACACCCTGCCAGCAAACACCCATGAGCCTCTACGAGTTGCAGGAGAATCCAACCTGACCAGGACCAGAGCTGAGTCCCAGGAGGCCACCTGGGCCGTGTCCCACCCCACAGCAGCCCAGCTCCCCCAGGCTGTTCCATTCTCCTGATTGTTACGACAAAGCCCAGACAGGCAAACTTCCCAGTAAGTGCGTGGCACAGCAATGGGATTATCTCCCCAGCCTGGTGCACCCGCTGGAGGAACAGTCCAGCTCTGTGGGAAAGCACATCCCTGTCCCAGGAAAAGGAGATTTCCCTCTTAGCTCCAATCCATGGCAGGAGTTGAAGCTCAGTCCTTTTTAAGCCCTCAGCATGTGAGGACGCTGGGGTGAGACTGAAAATCCCATAGCAGAAGGATGGAGATGTGTCCATCCACATGAGTCATCTCAACCCCACCATACTCAGTGGAGTGAAGTGACTCAGGCTGTCCCCTGGAGACATTCAACATGGGGGTGCACGGCATCCCCAAAAGACCTGCTGCTCTGTCTCACCAATGTCTCAAGTGACGGAAATCACTAAAAACCAAAACCCCCAGACTAGGTGAAACACATGAGACACAGACCGAGTGATGCAGAAATATCTAAAGCTGTGAAAGAAAACCTAAACCCAAACCCTTTGGTGGTGGGAGCTGAGACAGAAGCAAAGGTTTGGGCTCCCTTGGGAAGCTTGGTCGTGCCGTCCCCCAGCTCTCCAACACACCTGGGCACCCTCCACTCCCAGCACACCCTGGCTTGGGACCCTCATGCCATTACCTGGAGCTCCGCTGACCACAGCCAGCCCTGGAGGACGTCCCCTCTCCCACCCCAAGGACGGCAGTGACACAGCAGGGCAAGCGCAGCCCTGGTGCCCAGCACAAGCTTGCTTTCTCCGAGTTATATTTAGTCCCGCTCCAAAGCCAGTCTCTCCACGCCTTCTGCAGCCCTGTATTTAGTTACAAATTCACTACACGGGTACGTCTGAGGTTTCCTGTGGTTGTTTATCAGCTCGACTACAGACGCTCGCAAAGAAAAACCCGCGTATTGCACAGGAATGAAGGATGGAAAGCTGCTCCCCCGGCTGCGCTCCTCCTCTCCCCTCCGCCCCATCCCACCTCCCCCATCCCAACTCTTCCCGTTCCTGTGGGGAACACCCTGCCTTGCTCCCGGTGCAAGGAAAGATCATACAAATACCATCGGCAGAAGCGAGCGAGATGTTTGGTGCCAGAGCGTCCTGAGGGGAGAGGCAGCGGGTGCTCAGCCGTAGGGGAGACACATGGGCACATGTGCTTGCGGTGTTTCATCATGAGGTGACAGATGTCCCGTGGAGCAGAGACCAGAATTCGCCGCCCCCCCGGCACTGCCCTCCCCCTTCTCCCTGCAGTTGCCTTCGAGCGAGATGGGTTATGAAAGTAGCACATCGGCGGCTCCGTCTAACGTTACAAAGCGCCCGGGTGGCTGCCCGGCCCGCGCTTCCTTTCAGGTCTGGCGAGAGTGTCTGGAGCACAAGTATCAAATGTGAGCCAAAGGGGTAAATTCTTCGCCGTGTGAGTTGAAGGGCTGTTTCCCCCCAAGCCAACCCGAGTATTTGACATTGCGTCCTCCGGGCTGCTCAAAACTGCAGCCGACAGCTGCTGAAACGCTGCGCAATTGCTCCTCTGGACCCAGCGTCGTTGCTTATGCCAGGACAAGCTGATGCTGCAGGAAAATCATCCAGGGGAGTCCACCAGAGGCAGGTCTGACATCCCGTTTGGACTTTCCTCTTAAACCTCTTAAACCTTCCTCTTAACACTGCCAGTGGAGCAGCCGTTGTTTTTGTCCCCGATCCCGACCCCCAGCTCAGCTGGAGGAAAACAGGACAAATGCAGCCTTCCAGCCACCAGCCCCTCCTCTCTGCCCAGGCAGCAGCTCCAGGCTCCCCTGAGGACCTGCACCATGGCCAAGGATAAACACCGAGGGCAGGGTCTGGCTCCATCTCACCTTACCTCAGCCGCCCCAGAGCAAAGTGTCGCAGTTAAAATGAAAACTAAAGCAAAACTTTCATTCTGAATCTCAAAAACCACATAAAGATCACCTGCTTCATTTCTGGCCCCCTTCGGACAGGTTGCTGGGGCGGAGGAGACCTGCAGAAGAGGCGGGGGGACCACGCGTGCTGTGGACCAGCCTGGAGCTCCCTGCTGGACTGCTCTTTCAGTTTCAGCTCAAAACCTGGCAGGGCTTGTGGTTTCAGACAGCTCTGATATGAAACCAGATGCTCTCCCTCAGGCTCCCACTGCCAAGGAAACGCATCTCAAGCTCAGTCTCTGCTTTCCAGCAACACTTTGCTGCGCCGCTTGCCTGCTCTGGCAAGGCATGTCCCTGCCAGCAGACTCATGCCCATGGAGGGAGAAGGCGAGAACGGCTCTTACAGCCGTTTCACTAATGAAACACCTTCACATCCCGCTCTGCAGCAGACGCTCATCTGCCCATCAGGATTGAATGAGCCCTGAAGCCCTTTCCCAAAGCTGGCGTGGAAGTCGAGTGGCTTCCTGGACACTAACTACTCTTTGGAGACTTCCTTGCCAACGTCACATTTCATTCTTTCTAAGGAAAGAAATAAGTTTTCCGGAAGCATCAGCTTTTTAGATTTAGCATCTCTTTCCATTCCCAGAGTCAGCTTTGGGAAAAACAATCAGAGAGAAAAAATAAGCGCGTTTTGAAAACTGCTGCCAGGTTTGCTGGCGCAAACAGCCCGGGCAAGTGCTGTCCACCTGAGGGGGAAACAAAAACAGGCAGAGCTCAGGGCTCAGGCTCCTGAATGTGTCCAGCCTGGGAGAGGCCAGGCAGGGATGTGGAAGGGGCTGTGGGATGGCACAGCTGCTCCCTGCCGCCACAGCCCCGCTCCCCCAGCAGCACCGTCCTCGCACAGGGCCTCCACCAGCACCGTCCCTGCTGGTGCAGCCCCTTCCTTGGCCCAGGTTGCCCAGAGAGGTGGGGGAGGCCCCATCCCTGGAGACATTCAAGGCCAGGCTGGATGAGGCTCTGAGCAACCTGATCTAGTTGAAGATGTCCCTGCTGACTGCAGGGGGGTTGTACTAGATGGCCTTTAAAGGTCCCTTCCAACCCAACACATTCTATGATTCTATGATTCCCTTCCCATGCTCTGTGTCCCCAGCTTGGAGAAAGAGATTTTGCGTTGACAGCAAATCCTTTACCCCTCGCAAAGAAATTCAGGGTTTAAACAGCAGTTTTGGGGTGTGTTCAGTGCCTCGTGCAGTGGAGCAAAGCAGCTCCCTCCAGGCTGCAGTGAGATGTGCTCGGGCAGGAGCTCCTGAACATGGCTGAGCTGGTGCCACCATGTCATGTTGCTGGTCCTTGCAGCGCTCCGGCAGCACAGCCGGTGGTAGCACATGGTGCCCACCTGCCTCACCTTATCACAGGCACAATCTGAAGATCAGACCATAAGGGACCACCATGGGTGTACCTGTATCCAGAAGCCCCAGTGGTGAATCCAACGCTGTTTATAACTTAGGTCTTTTCTCCCCAGGCAATGTGACGGTGTCCGAGTGCCCGGCTCTGCGCGGGGACACAGTGCTGCTCCCCTCCATGGCGGAGGAGCTCCCACCCAGCTGCTGCTGGAACCTGCGCTCAGGTGGCCACATCTGCCCGATGGCGGAGGGGAGGCCACCAGGGCTCAAGGAGGGCACAGAGCAATTGCCCATGGCCTTGGGAGGTCACAGAGGTGGGTGACCAGAGCCAGAGTGACTCCAGCGTGTTGTGGTGACACCTTCCCCTGCTGTCAGCAGATGACCAGGCCAGTGGTGTGCTTGTGGGATTGCTCTGGCAGTGGGGAATGAACAACGTGACAACTGCTGACAGGGCTAACACAGAGCACAAGAGAGCAGCTTAGCAAGGAAAGGGTGAGTATATAATAATGAGATTTACTTACATGATATGGGCAACAACAGAAACCACTGCTTTCAGTAGGACCATGAACACCCCCCCAGTAACACCAGTCTGGACCAAAGAATCATACCAGAGACTCACAAGCAAAACCTGTCCCAGCACAGATCACTCGCAACAGCATTTCCCTGCCCAAACCATGTTTGATGGACGGTGCTGTCTTCAAGGCATGTCACACCTCAAAATAGAAAGACATGACTCAGCCAACACGGCATCTGCCTTCAGAACAACCATTAACACCAGCAAAGCTCACAGAAGCAAGAAAGCAACTGGGAAAGCAACTCCTGAGAGTCTGAGTAGGAGATGTGGTCTGCATTAGGAAGGCTGGACACAACCAAAATGAGAGTCCTTTTGGGTCAGCTTTTGCCCAGATACTTGGAGCAGAGGAGCTCTCATGTCTTGTGAAAATCAGAGCTCCCCTCTGTCAAATCCCCACCGAGGCTGGGCACACAGGGGATGCTGGAGAGGGGTACTGCTGCTGCTGCTGCCCATGTCCCAACTGCCGGCTGCAAACCCATACAAAGGTGACTGATGAAAGGTCATTATGGCCACGCCACAACAGCAGCTGTGCCCACCCCACGTATCAGAAGGTGGTGGGGAGGTGGGAATTCAGTATATCCCAGTGGGATGGTGCACAGGGCAACCCCTGCCAAATGGGCCACAGACAGGTTTTACATCAAGGTCCCTGTCACGGGTGGAGCGAGACCACGTCCGACACAAGCAGAACTACTCTGAGACAGCATTCAGAGGTCTCCCAGAGGGAAACCATCTGAACACAAAAGAGAAACTGGAAACTGCTCCAATGGGGATGTGCAAGTTGGTGCCTGGCAATGGGGAACAGCGGCCAGTCGCCTCCCGCACAGCCCTTCTGTGAAGCAGAGATTATTTTATTTTTGTAGCAAGGTTTCTGTCATACAACAACCTGAACATGCTGTCCCATAAGGTCCAGTAAACTCCAGTAAAACCATTGCTAGCTGCCCTGTGCCATCTCGCTCCATGCCAAGAAGTCTTCTCCTCTGCCTGATTTGGGGCCGTCCAGCCAGGAATATGGGCTACCCGAGAATGATGGACTGGCAACAGACAGTTAAGCCTCATAGCTCTGTCTCTTTAGGAAATGGGACTAAAAGAACCAAACCCAAGGGATTCTGGGGTGGAAACACCATCACGGCTGATCTTCATTGCAGGTCTCCAATAGCTGATGTCAGGACAGCCCTGTGGCCAGCGCTGGAGCCCCAGCATCTCACAGCTGCCAGGCAGAGCCCTGCGGAGGCCGGTGCCTGGTGCCAGCAGCAAGCCCAGGTTCTTGCCAGAACAGCTCAAGCTATCTCCTTGGGTTGAATTAATGTTTGAGAGAAAGCTGTGCAGTTTGAACAGATTCCTGTGACAGAGCAGAGGCAGGCTGTATATTTCACCAGACTGACCCATATTTTCTTCCACTGCACATGTAGGACATACCTCTAGATGTTCAGTAGGACCCTAGCTGTGAAGGCTCAGTTAATGTCTCATGGATTTGGGCCATCCACAGAGGAACTCAGAAACTGATTGAGAAAGCCTTGGGAGCCACGTACTCACTCCGTGACCAAAGTACCAAACAAGTACACACCTAAAAATTTGTGTAATACTCAGAGGTGATAAATCAATCCTTGGAGCCCAGAGGAATTTGTTTCTGTGTTCTGTCAGGAGACAGAAAGAAAAACTGCTGCTAAGTTGTGTAGATGCTCAGAGACCTCCCACAGGAGGGCGAGAGCATCCCAGGGAGGTGATGGGTTGGGGTGCGATGGCTCAGGCTCGGTGCCTCTGGTGCAGCCAGAGGACGCTGGCAGAGGACGCAGAGGAAAATACTCAGCAGGGCACAAGAGGGAGGAGGCGGAGGACTAAAACCTGCCTGTTACAAAGCTGGCTCATCTACATTTTTTTTAAGCTTGGGCCACAAGCACTCCCCTTTTTGTTTCCTTTCTGGACAGGGCTGCCACGCTCTCCTCGTTATCGCCGCTGCCATCGCTGTTTATTGCCATGTCACTGCTGCAGTGCTCAGGGTCCCCGAGGGACCGAGAAGGCCCCGGGCCAATGGGAGGGGAAGCCGGGCAGCCACACGACTGCACAAAGAGCCGCCGCTGGAGCATGTGCCAGCCCCAGGCTGCAGCGAAACCTGCAGCAAAGCCTCCCCGGGACAGGATGCGTGAGCAAGGAGGGCAAGGAGCTGGGAGGGGGGGATCCCCAGCAATGCTGGGGCAAGGCACTGGGTGTCTGTGGGCAGGTAACTCCGTTCCTTGCGGCTGGGAGTTGTTTCACACAGAGCAAAATGGATAGGCGTGAGTTACTGCTGAAACAGCCCCAAGTCAGCGATGGGACTCACGCGCCCCATCTGTGCCGTGCAGCGAGTGGACGCCGGCCATCTGTGCTCGGGGATGCATGTGCCGCGAGCCACCGGGAGCTGTCAATGAGGGCCAGGGCAGTAACAACGTACAAACTACCCGTGCCTGCCCCAGGGATGCAGGCAGCAAAGTCCCCACGCTCTTCTCTGGGACAGGCTCCCGAGAAAAACCCTGTCTTTCCCACCAGGATGCAGCTGGGGAAGCCTGCACAAATAGTCCCTTCCCGCAGAGAAGCAGCACGTTCCTCTTCTCCAGCACCATCGGTGCCCCCTCCCCTCATTCACCCTGAGAAAGGAAACCAAACCCACCCCGTTCGGGGGCTTTCCAGGGTCTTTCACCCGCAGGGATGCAGCACTCGCGCCCGCACAGCCAGCCTCTAAGACAGAAAGCCCTCCCCAGTAAAAGCGCAGCACTGGGGGCCAGCAGAGCAGCAGGTCCCCCTCAGAGGAGCATGGAGAAGACAAGAGAGAGGATGAGCACTGCCTTTCCCCATGCACGGAGCCGGGAGCAGTGTGCCCTCCAGTGCTTTACCTGCTTGTCCAGGGCAGGCACTGGGGATCCTGGTGGGTCACACCTGCACCTGAGGTCCCGTCCAGCGCCGGGGAGCAGAGCGGGGTCCCGGAGGAGTCATCGTGGGGTCCGCTCTGCCCGTTCAGGAGGTCAGTGGGTGCCGGGAGAGCACCAGGGCAGCTGCTGGGCTCTGCAGCACACTTCAAAGTCTGCAAAGCGAAAAAGGGAAGCGCCAGAGTTATTTCAAGACAACTTCCTCTTTCATAGAGAAGTCCCTCAAGGAGAAAGCTGTCCCTGCGCAGGTCGCGCTCGCCTGGTGATCTCCGGATGTGCAGGAGCAGGCGAAAGAGGGTTCAGCCATGCCATGCCTCTAATCCCCAAAAACCAGCCGTGCAGCTCAGGCTGCTCTGGGACGAGCCTGTCCCGCGGCAGACGCGGTGAGCTGTTGTGCCACCGACCACCCCGTGCCAGGGCAGCTCCGGCAGTGCTGCCGCCTCCCAGAGAGGCAGAGCCGGCGCCTGGAGGCTGCACACCCAGCGCCTCCAAATAAACAGTGTTGCTACGAGAGACAAGGAGGAGTCTGTCCAAGAAGACACTTTTCCAGCTCCCCGTTCCAAGCGCGGCGTTCTGTGCCTCTGCCAGCGCCTCCTGCCTGGAGCATCTCGGGCACATCTGCTTTTGCTCAATGCCAGCAGCTGCCCCATGCAGCTCCTGCCTCCTGCTGCCAGCTCGGGGACACAGCCTGGGCAGGGGATGCCCAGCCCCTTCTGGAACGTTTTCGCAGAGACGTTTGACATTGCGTTGATAGAGGTGTTGGCTGCGCGTTGGTTGGAGCAGGTCTGGCTGTGCTCAGCAGGGCGTCATGTTGTCACCACTTGTGACTCAGTGTCAGGAGCGCAGCTCCCGGGATGAGCCCAAACAGGGTCCCAGGTGAGGCTGCTCAGGGCTGCGGAGGTCTATCAGTGCCCTGACACTCAGGTAGGACTGAGACCCGTTGGCACATTCGCATAAACCCAGGTTGGCCCATGGGAGGGATGCGCGACCTTGGCAGACCCAGCCCACATCAGGGGATAAATGTTCATCCCTATGGGATGGGGGTGCAGGACTGGGTGAACCCACCAGCTCTGCCAGTCCAGCCAGCTGATGGACATGTGTGCGTGCCCCACGTTTCACTGCGTGACATGCTCAGAAAAGCTCAGTAGCATTGACCAACCCCTCCAACCGGTGACTGCCACAACCAGTGCTGTCCCCGCTTATGGCCAGGGCCCTGCTAGGTCAGTCATCACCCCAAGCGTTATCCAGAGCGGTGCTTGAGGTGCTGAGCTTTTCTGGGGTAAGTGGGTTGGGGGGAGAAAGTACTTATAGAGGGAGCGTGGGAACCGCAGTTGATACCATATCACTTCCCATCTTCTTTTACATGAGAAAAAGCATTAGGTATAGTTACATACCTGGGCCCCAGATTTAAAAATAACCTACTTCCTTCCTCACTGGGAGAGAAAGGCAGGAGGAGGCAGTTTAACTGGCTGTCAGCGTTACTCGCATTCAATTTCCCACTCGTTGCACTGGTGCCAAGTCGCTGCACTGAGCAGCATCCCCTTCCCCCGGCGAGCTCGCTGCCCCGAGCAGCCGTCCTGCGGGCAGGAAGGCTCCGGGGAAACAACAGCAGATGATAACATCCTCGTTTCCCCTGTCTTGTTTTCATTCACATTCGCTCCCATTCATGGAGGACACACGTATCCTGGCCCCGGTACAGAATCGCCGCAAAGCATGGCGGCACCAGCGGACCTCAGACCAGCCCCGTGGGCAGCATGGCTGTGCCATACACATGTGGGATCCTGTTTGCAAAAGCTTTGTCCCTGTTAGCATCAAAATTAGCTTCTTCAGCATGTCTGGGCTAAGGGTTTGGGCATCACTGTTCAATAGCTTATTGTCCCGTGCCTGTCCATCACTCCTGATGCCATGTTGCATTTGTCCTTCCTCAGCAGGAGTTACCCAGCGTGCAGGAGCTCTGGAGCCACAGGCAGGAATTGCCACACAGATGCAGTTTCCCACGGCAAAAGCCAGAGGAAAGTGAGCTGTGAAGCCAACGCACTGACACAAATTGGGGTATGAGCCCCATGCGGTTGCATAGGAAGGGAAAAGGCTGTCACTGGCTACATGTCACCCCTTTGTCAGATGTGCTTTTGCTTTGATGATGCTTCACATACATCTTTCAAGGCTGGAATCTCCCATTTTCACTCCTCACTTCTCAGCTGGCCACTGCAGGTCCCAAACCTTCACCCTCCCCCTTAATTTTGCTAGAATTGGACTCTCTCCCACTGCACAGCTACAGAAGGATGCCAGTGAGCTGCCTTGGATGGTTCCCCCCAGCACCCCCCTCATTGCCATCAGCTTTGGGATCCCAACCCAAAACTCATTGAGCTGAAGGGCCCTTCTGGAGACTTTCCCCTTCTGCCTTTTCTGTACGCACCGACTCCAGTCGTAGCATCCCTCTTCTGAGCGTAGGGTTATATTCTCTTGTGGCAATACATGTAACGGGGAGGAAGGGGTTGGTTCTCCATGTTTTCTCTAGCGAGCTGCCAGTTAGCAGCTGAGATCATTAGACACTGGAACACAGCTGACTGTCACCCTGAGAACAGGACGGGGAACTCTCAAATCACCCCAGACAACATCACACCTCTGTCAGCCTGTGCTGGCAACAGAGAGAGGAAGAGCCAGGTATGACCTCGCTCAAACAAAGGCTCCAGTCAGAGGGCCAAAAAAAAAAAAAAAGGAAAAGAGGGAAGAGCCAAAATAAAGTAGAGAGAGAACCTGTTGTGTGGGAAGCAGCATGGACCAGGTACAGAACAGTTCTTTGTCTCTGCAAACGCTGTCCTTTCTGATTTACAGGCAGTACCCGAGCACTATAAAGGGCCAAGCCTATAGGCTTCTGTGCATGAATGGCATACAAAAAAGTTCTGAGCCGTTCTGAATCTCCCTCACGTGGAAGAAGTCTGTCTTCCAAAATAAACAGAAAGAGCGCACCTGAAGCACCGATTCAGGAGGGGCTTTCCAGCCTGGAGAGGTGCTTACTGCCCAGAAAGGGGCTTTCCAGCCCTGCAGCGGCCACAGCCCTCTCTCCTCCTGAGACCCTGCAGCCCAAGGCGTGCCAGCAGCAGCATCTCCCCGCCGGAGAGCCAGTCGCACCACCGCCAGGCCGTGACGCACCGACGCCGGCCGGGGCTGGCTCCCCACTGGCAGCCACGCTCCAGCGCCTCGCAGCTGCACCGGGGCCCCGGCGCCTCGCAGCCCCTCACTCGGCGCCGGCGCCGGTGGAGCTGAAGGAGCGCTGGAGGCGATGCCAGGGCTGGCGGAGATGGAGATGCCTCTCCTCCCCATTGCGCTGACGTTCGGTTCCCATTTTGGCCGCTGCACCACAAAGGTTCCTGTCAAAGAGGAGCTCTGGACACCTCCCCTCCTGCCCTGGTTTCTATTCACGGATGCTTTAGTTTTCCCTGCTTTAATTTTCCATCATTACGTGGCTGCTTTAATAACATACCTAGCAAGTCGGCTGAGTTTCTGTGGGAAGCAAAGGTATTTGTGCAAAGAAAATGATGCTGTTTGAGCTCCACTCCCTATAAGCCACCCATCCTGCAGGGAAAATTCCAGACGTCCAAATCCCCAACACTTTAGTCAATGGATGGTTTTCTTAGAGTTTACAAGGGAACAGGTCACAAACCAAGTTATTTTGATGATGCATCTCTATTTTCCACTCTGAAATTCAGCCCAATTCTAGTTTTACTCCAGCTTTAGCAAATATAGAAGATGGGGGATATGGGGAGAGGGAAAGCCAAGCAAATAGCCAGTCTGATGGTACTTAAGTTGCCTTTTTCCTGTCTTAAAACTAAGCTATCTATCTCCACCATTTTTTTTTTGTCTTGAAAAAAATCCATAATAAGGAGATAGCAGCAGCAGCAGAAGATAATAATAATAAATCATGGACTTTTCAAGTCTAACCAGCATCTCAGTATGTCCTGCAAGGGTGGAAAATATCATCTTATTTGATAAAGACTGTACAGGGACTAGCACCAGGAGATGCAACTGCTCACCTACGGGTTAATTACAGGTTTGAAAATCCAAGCAAGTTGATCGCGATAAGCGTGAGCAAACAGCTGATAAGAAACCATCAAGCTTTGTCTTTTCATCCCATCCAGAGACCAGCTCCCACCATCCTCAGGGCTGCAATTACACACCCGCCATTACACAACCAGCAGGGCAGGTGACGGAAAACCCGCTGCGAGTCGAGGTTACCCACTTGTGAGCAGGGAACTTTGAGGCACCTGTAGGAACCGGGTCCGGTGCCGCCGGCGGGTGCTCAGCCAGCTTGTGACGATGAGTTGGGCACGTCTCCACTCACAGGGGTTGGCAGTGCCTTGCCAGTGCTGAGGAAGAGAGCAGCTGCTTGAAATGGCGAGAGATTGCTTTTTGTCCAAAATCTTAAGTGCCGCATCACGTACACCAAGGGTTTCCACTGCCCACTGCTCACACCTCTCAGGATCTTTTTCCCAGAATTTACGGCTCTCCTGTGGGTACCAAGGTGACAGTTTTGGAATGAGACCAAATCCTCGAGCTTATCGGTTCCGCCAGCGATAGCGTGCAACAGGAAACAGCTCTTTTTAATCACAGTCACTCTGCTCCACTTCACTCATCAAGCCGATAAGCTGAGTGGAGAAGCTGTTTCTGCAGTTGTTTTTCAGGACGGAGGAGCAAGGATTTCGAAATGCTGCTTGAGCTTCCAACCTGCTGCGTAAGGCAGAGAAAGGGGCAGGTTGTTCCTTAATCCCAAGGCTTGCTTTTTGGAGAATCCCAGGACAAGGCCGGACCCAGAAACCAGCCCCCAGTGTGTGCCCAAGGCACAACGACCATCTCTGCTCTCCCTGCATGGCCATTCCTGCCCCTTCACCCTGCCTGACCTGAATGTTTCTTGCAACATCCCCTGTCATCAGCCTTCTCCAGCTAATCATAGAATCAGCATTCAGTTACAGTTGGAAGGGACCATAAAGGCCATCCCATCCCACCCCCTGCCCTGGGCAGGGACACCTCCCACCAGCCCAGGTTGCTCCAAGCCCCGTCCAACCTGGCCTTGAACCCCTCCAGGGATGGGGCAGCCACACCTGCTCTGGGCAACCTGGGCCAGGGGCTCACCACCCTCACAGCAAAGAATTTCTTCCTAATGTCTATTCTAAATCTTCCTTTTTCAGTTTAAAACCGTTCCCCCTCATCCCATGGCTCCCCTCCCTGATCCAGAGTCCCCCCCCAGCTTTCCTGGAGCCCCTTTAGGGACTGGAAGGGGCTGGAAGGTCTCGCCGGAGCCTTCTCTTCTCCAGGCTGAACCCCCCCAGCTCTCCCAGCCTGTCCTCCCAGCAGAGCGGCTCCTGCCCTCCCAGCATCTCCAGGGCCTCTTCTGGCCCCGCTCCAACAGCTCCGTGTCCTTCTGCTGTTGGTGCCCCAGCACTGGAGGCAGCCCTGCAGGGGGGTCTCCCCCTAGTGGAGCAGAGGGGCAGAATCCCCCCCCTCGCCCTGCTGCCCACGCTGCTGGGGATGCAGCCCAGGCTGCGGGGTCTTTCTGGGCTGCCAGCGCACGTTGCTGGCTCATGTTGAGCTTCTCATCCACCAACACCCGCAAGTCCTTCTCCTCGGGGCTGCTCTCAAGTCATTCTCCATCCAGCCTGGATTTGTGCTTGGGATTGCCCCTACCCATGTGCAGGACCCTGCACTTGGTCTTGTTGAACTTCAAGAGGTTCGCACAGGCCCACCTCTTGAGCCTGTTCAGGTCTCTCTGGATGGCATCCCTCCCCTCCAGCCTGTCGACCACTTTAGTTGTGTCTATGTGTTCCATCTCCCCTCAGAGGCCATGCTGTCCATCGTTGGCAGTTCACAGAGGAAATAGGGTGGACCTGACTGTTTCATGCCAGTGGTGCTCCTCTTTAAGCTGTTAATGCCTGGCCTGTGACACCCGGGTGGGATACAGCAGCTCCGAGCAAGCTTGTGATCCCCAGCATCCCCACAGCTTTTCCAGCAGGACCGCCGCCTCCCCAGCCGCTCCCCAGCCCCTACCATGGAGCTGCCACTTCTGCCCCAAGGGGAATCTTGGCTCTTGTCCCCATTGAATGGCAGCCTATGGAAAGGTAAAAAAAAACTGGACTTGGCTCAGTTCATTTAAATTCCAGTTCTCCTCTGGAGTCACCATCCTGCTTGGCCTCACCTATGAGAGCAATTCAGGTGCTCTTTGCTCCATCTCCCATCTCACTAATGGTTAGATGGGAAAGCTCCAGCAGCTGCACAGGCCCTGCGCAGCCACCTTCCTCCGTCCTCCCAGCTTGGCAGTGGACCTGTGCTCAGACCATGGATGATGGCCTCCCATCCAGTGTGTGGTTGGTGCACCAGGTCTGTGTTTCCCCAGTTCCCTTACAGATGGCACAGGAGAGGTGGTGGCAGAAGCTCCACTGTGTCTAGATGGCTCCTCGGCATCCTTGGGGTTTGTTGTGCTGCCGCGGGAGCAAAACCACATTGGTGTAATTCAGTTTGGTTCTGATAAATCCCCAGTTTGATTCTTATAAATCCATCACTTCCCTGTTGTTTCCAGGTACTTGCAAAGGGTTGATTTGTTTGCTCTGGCATTTTCCCAGCAGTTGAATGAAACTGAGAGAACTTAATTCAGCTTTTTCCCCCTTTTTAAAGGCTGGTCCTTTGCTTGTCCATCTCCAGTCTTACAACCTCACTTTTCCTCTACCCCTTCCCAAAAGTCACTGCAAGAGGGAGCCCTTAGCTGAATCCTGAAGCACCCTGGCAGGAATTTCTTCATGTCAGGTGTTTTAAAACATTTAACATTCTTCAGTGCACCTACCCTGCATAAGGGGATCTGTCCCTGTGTCTGACAGTTACACTGAACCCACCAGCTCCCGGCTGGGCTCTTCCCAGTTCATACAAACATGCCTTTAACACTTTCAACATCGTCCATGGATAGCTTTCACTCTCTAGCAAGGACTCACAGAATCGCAGACTGGTGGGGGTTGGAAGGGACCCCTGGAGACCATCCAGTCCAACCCCCTGCCAGAGCAGGGTCACCCACAGCAGGTGGCACAGGAACGCGTCCAGGCGGGTTTGGGATGTCTCCAGAGACGGAAACTCCACCGCCTCTCTGGGCAGCCTGGGCCAGGGCTCTGCCACCCTCAGAGTAAATAAGTTCCTCCTCATGTTGAGATTGAACTTCCTATTTTCAAGTTCAAGACTCAACCAGCTTTTCCTTGTCTCTCACCGCTAACATTCGCTAACAGGGTGAGTGTACATTGCTGTTGTGCTCCTGCAGCCCAGTGCCTCCTCTGCCTTTCCCACCTCTGAGATGCTGCCGTGTTTGCTGTTTGTCACCCGCCGTCATCCCAGCGCCTCAGCCCTGTCCTCCTTGTGGCAGGTCAGTGAGGATCTTGCAGCTTAGCCAGGCAGGTCTGGTACTGTATGTCCTCTTGTTCCCCCCAGTGGGATGATCTTCATGTGTAGGGTGAGGAAAATGGTATTGTCCTCTTGGGTGATCCATGGGGAGATCTACTGGTGTCACCCAGTGAAAGGGAGGGATTGCTGATGCCATCAGAGAGATAGAATGTGGCTTCCTGAAGAAGCAAAAGTGTTTGCTGATACCAACCGCTCTCTCTCACCTTTGTAGTTGTGAAGAATTTCCCCACTGGAGTCCCTTCGCTGTTGTTGACTCATCCCTGGTGGGTCTGTCTCTGCTTCAGACCAGCTCCGCTTTTCTTAAACAGGGACATCAAAACTCGGTAAAACAGGTTTGTTTAAAACACATCAACAACGTGACAAACTATTTTCTTGATTTACTATTTCCTTTTTCTATTCCCATTTCCTCACTGCTGGGGATCATTTTTCCCTAGAGCTCAGCACCTTAGGGTTTTATATCATCAGGCTTTTTAAACCGAGGAAGGGAGAGGCGGGAAAAGAAGACAGGCAGGGGAAAACCACAAAGGAGAAATAAAAAACCACGACAAATGCAGCTTTAAAATTTCCCCGAGAAAAAACAGATCTTGGGAGCAATAGCTGAAGCATCTCTTTCTAGCACCTTGCAATGTAACGACCGTGCTTTTACTCCTAAATTATTTTCCCGTTTTTTCAGCCCACTCCATCTGCTGGCAGCCAAAATTCTTCTTCCCCTCGGCTGGTGGGAACACCCCAGCAGCCTCAGCAAGATGAGATGAGATGAGATATGAGATGAGGTGAAGCAGCTCCTCCAGGGCGTCCCCACGGATGAGGATGCCCTGAGCCCCCACGCCCGTGGGGTGGCTGCGGTGGGTGCAGGCGTCTCTGCCCCCGGGGACCCACATCCCACCCCAGGGAGAGCCGAGTGTGTGCTGGAGCAAAACCTTCATGCTTAGAGGTTTTTCACTGCCTGGCTGTGGCTGCTCGCAGAGCATGGCGGTGCTTAGATTTCTGTTTTCATGTGTCTATTGAAAGAGAAGCTTTACATAAAGAGCATACCTACGCACAGGTACCTACCTGCTCGATCTGGCCGGGTTTTATGTTAACAACCAAACCATATCAATCTATATTTTATAATACATATTTTATTTTATAATACATATTTTATTTTATAAGTTATATTTTAATTTTTATATTTATATTATTATTTTATAATTATAATTATTATATTTATATATGTATATATATTAAGTATACTTAATAATACACCTGGCAGGGGTGGAGCTGTTTAAGTAACACAGATTCACACTGTGCACCGGCCTGCACACCCGTCTACACTTTCTTACCATACAAAGTATGTGGAAGCATTTTATATGCTAAAAAGAAACGTGCAGTGTGTAAGTATATATCCACCCACCTGCCCACATCTGTACTGCATTTATCATTCATATTACAGCGCATACATGCATATATATACACACAAGCTGAATATGTATGCTATACCAATGATTCATTGATACATAGAGATAAGCAGGTAGACAGATAAATACAGTGATGTGTTTTCCCGGCATGGTTGTACGCACAAGGGGTATTCAAAGGCTTTAAAATGACTAATAGACAACTCAACTCCCACAAACCCAAGTCCCACGGCTTGCATATTTAGAGACACTAGTCACACCGGGGGAGTTCAGAAACCATCTCTCACTATCTTAAACTATTTGTAAACACATTCTGATAGAAAGCGAGAAACACGAAGATGTCACAACCTCCCTTTGGCCATGTTTTACAAACACCGATCAACAGCCGTTAGCTACACCCACTCTGCCCGTCAGCCAAGAGGATGAGTTACGGGCTGCGTCCGCCCTGTGGGTGCCCATCTCCACCCAGGGACCTCCAGCTAAATATTCCCATGGTCGCCGAGAGCCATGCCTGGGGAGAGAGGGATGGAGGGAAACGTAGGCTCATGCTTCACATCATGGGGGAAGGACCCCACTGCTCAACCCAGCCACCATGGCCAAGGCAGGGCTGGAAGGGGACAAGGAGACTCAAGGGTGGGCTCCAGTACTCAGCACACAGCCCACCAGGCTGCCCACTCGCTACGTAAGGAATAATTTGTCCTGAGCATCCCAGGGGCAGAGGACAGCATGGGAAGGCTGCTGGAGCACCTCAGCTTGGTCCCACAAAAACTGCCACAGGTGCATGAGGCAGGTCGCTCCTTACTGATGGCTTCCAGGAAACAGAAGAGACAAATTAGAAGCCAAACATCTCCATCCTTGCTTGCAGCAAGCCCAGGCTACAGGCACCGTTTCTCCTCACTAAACTGTCTTTCCTTAGGCAATTTCCGATCAGGATAGATGACTCTTCTGCTCTTCCTTCAGCAAGCAAGCAGAGAAAGCAGTATGAAAACCAGTATCCCCCCAGTTTTTTAAGACTCTAACCTTCCACCCCCCCCAGTTGTGGGCTGTCTTTGGCCTGAGGGACTGTCACAGTTACTGTAATGGTCTTGGTTACACACAGGCTGGAGTCACATGTTAAAAGTACAGATGGCTCCTTAGGACGGGAAGAAGTTGGCTTCTAACTAAAGATTAGCACATATTTCCTTTTGCGATGGCTGTGAAGTTAAACAGAGGAGGAATCTCAACTATCGCTCAATCTCACCCCTACCCAGATTGTTCGTGCTGGTTCCAGTGTGTCACATCTTGGCGGAACCACACGCCTCTCAGTCACCCAGTCCACGGCAGGAAGGCGTCCAGATGATGGTCTGGAGCATGGAGAGATATGAGATGGTACCTGCACTCCATCCCATCTTTCATCCCTTGCCCAGTCTCCCAGGGACTGGATGCAGAGCCCTAGCTCCTCGCTGGAGCTACCACATTGCTTCCTGCACCCAGCGTGCCCTTAAAACTAGCCATAAAACAGCAGCAAAAATTTAATCAGCAGCTTTAGGATTACCATTCAGCTGCGTACCTGGGCAAAAAAACCCTTAATGAGCTGAACTTTCTTCTAGGAACCTCTCACAAGGGCATCCAGTCCTCAAGTGGTTTAACCTGAACCACTGTTGACGGTAAGTCAACGCAGAGACCAACTATGGGAAAAAACACGCGCTGCTGTGCAGGGGAAGTACTGATGATTCAGGGTCTCTTTTTCCCCTGCAGCTCAGCAGCCAGCCCGTGCCCACGGACAGTGCAGAGGGGCAGCACTGAGTGGCTCCCTCCTGGGAGATGCGACAGGGCCTGCCATCAGCAAAGATCTCCCAGTAGACCAGAGTGTGGAGGACCCAGGGTTCTGGGTATCCCAACAGATCCGTCGACAGATTTCTGATTACAAGGGCAAAGCCTCAGCCTGCAGTTCATTGGCGTCTCCTAGAAAGTCTCCAGACACAGCCAGAAGCAGGACTAGTCATTGTGAGAACAGCGAGTGTTCGACTGGCTGAGACATCCTGCCCGAGGTCCTCTCTGGGATGGAAACACCAGCTAAACGTGCTGCATTACACTGTCCTGTTGCTGGCCAGAAAGTTTTATGCCGTCAAACCCAAGTCTAGGTTATCCTAGAGCTGGGTAAACACCACAAAATATTTTCCATGCTTGCTTTGATTTGGATTTCAGTTTTGGGACATGTTTGCTCTGGCTACAACCCTTTCGCTTTTGCATCTCTTCCTGCCAGTGTGGCAGGGGAGGTGCCTACGGAGGGGAGAGGGGATCACAAGAGCACCGAGGAAGAAAGTGAGTGTGGGATTGGCACAGACAAGCCCACCCCGCTCCCCTGGCACAGGCACACGGGCCATAGGACAGCTGCTGCAGCTGAACGCATTGATAATTATGCAACTTTGCGTCGTTAGCACACCGTTACTCTTCTTGAGTGAATTTTCCCTGCTAGGAAAACTCCGCATGCAGGCACAGGGAGCCTTGTTAACCTTTAATTGATCATTAATTAGCATAAGTAAGATAAGGAGAGTGGAGCCGCAGGCACTGCCAAGAGAGATAAACAGCCACCTGCAACCCAGAAATGTTTCACTTGCCCAGCTTCGCTCTCATTAGTCCTGAGCAAAGGTCAGTCCTGGGACAAACAGGGAGTTGGGTGCCCTTTCCAGTCATGGGTGCTGGCCAAACCTTTAAGAAATTAGCAAAATCTACAGAAATTTCCAATCTTTTCTACTTTACAACTGCCTGGAAGAGCAGCTAAATCATGCACATGGGAAACAGCACGATCTACCAGCCCAGAAACCTGCAGCTGCAAGGGGGAACTAGGGCAGGGAATTCGGCAGGAGAAGATATTCCCTGGATTTGCTTCTGCTTCTCCCTTTTCTTCTGAAAGTGCTGGATTATTGGTGGGTCTCTCCATAACTCCTTCTGGGTCAGGCAGATCCTGTCCCCGGCGGAGGGGTGGATTTGGCCATCGTGCCGTGGCTCGGTTTGCCCATCACCAGCCCGCAGGCAGGGAGCCAAGCTCAGGGCTCGCTGCCAGCCATCCCCGAGCCGCCCCCAGCTACCTCCGATTGGGCTGAAGGTAATTTGAGATGCAGAGACGGGAGCAGGCAGGCAGCAGAGGGACAGAAAGGAGGGGACAGTGACCTCTAACCGAGGAGACACCCTGGGCACGTTAATCCTTATCCTGTAATGGTACGTGGAGACCGAGAGCTGCCAGGAAGCCTAACTCTGCTCTCTGCTATTTCTGCTACAGCTGAGAGAGCAGATGAAATACCTCCTTGTAAGAGATCCCTTGGAAACAGCCCAAGTCAGGTCCCATGACCCCAAAGCCCAGGTCCTTGTGGGCTTCTACATCCCCTTGTCATCCCCCATGTCTTCTGGTCTCTCTCTGCAAATGCCACCCATGAAACCACACGTGGCAGGAAGGAGAAGTTCAAGAGGAAGGTTTGCCCCGGCACATCTGACAAACAACTATTCGAGCACGAGGAAGGGATCAGAGGTGCCAAGCTGCACAAGCCTGTGGGCAGGTTCCTACACCCAGGTGAAGAGTCCCATCGCCAGCCAAATGCTTGGGCTATTTTCATGCCAGTGCACCACCATTTTTCATGCCTCACAGCAACGTCTCCATTCAGACAACCTGATGATGACCTACTTAGACCATGGAAGGTGGGTTCTATTGCCCTACCTGCCAAAAGAGGATGGCACCTGCTTTTTTTACCTTTCAGAGCAGTATTTTGCTGTGGATCCAGCACAGACAATCTCATTCCTGCCTATTGATGCTAACTCATTCTGTATTCCTAATTAGCCACCAGATCAGGATTGGTCACTTAAGGACCCCTTCTCTGGATGATCATTGGCTTATGTTGTTCTCCAGCTCATGCACTAGAACATCTCCATCCTTGAAGCTATTCAAACCTTGGCTGGACCCTGAGCAACCTGACTGATGTTGCCTGCCTGCATTAAGCTCTTTGCTCCCTGCCAGCGTGAGCCATGGCGGCTCTGGGGTGGGAGATTTGGCTCTTAACCAATGCCTGTGGCACACTGGCACCTGATGCAAGGATCCACTGGGATGGATGTTCCTTGTGCTGGCGAGGTGAAGCTGTGGGGGATCACACCAATAAAGAAGAGGAGCACCTATGCACAAAGTGCCAGTGGAAAAGACCAGAGGATGGAGGGTCATCACCAATGGTGGGTGGTGAGAAGTCACCCCACAGTGCGTTCCCGAACCACATCGCCACCTCGCACCTCACCGGCGGTGGAGCACGTCCAGCTCCAGCTGTGCCGGGTCCTGCAGCTTCGGCTGAGGTGGATGTGGGATGGCAGACCCTGAGAGAGCAGGGACCATCTCAAACCACCCCTGCACCTTGATAAGTTAACACATACCAAACCCCCAAGGCACTTTTTTTTGGTATAACCTATATAATTCAGGAAGTCAATATAAGTTGGTGTTCCCAGCCTGAAACGCCAAATACACCTTATTCACTGTCTTCCTGTCCCTCACAGATGCAGAGGGACTGTCACAGAACAGCCCAGTTTTGATGCTGTGAGAGCTGCAAAAAGCTCTGTCGAGTTGATTTGACCATATCTACGAGAGGCAAAGCTAGTTTTGTTAAATAGTCTAGCCTTAACGCAGCCTTGCTTATTTTATCAGCAGCTGTTTGCTAAATCTTTTGTACTTACACAAACAAAACCCTCAGTTATGCGGCACTTCAAGGATCGGACTTGAGCCCTAATCCTAAACTTTTTGTCATGCATGTTTTTAGAACAAAGTACCTTCTTTCTGCTTTGGATTTAAGCATGTGTGTTCCTCTTTCCACTTTTCTTTTTAAAAAGAAAAGAACAGGGAAGGGGGATTTGTGGTTTAGGGTTTGGGGCTTTTTTGTTGTTGTTGAGAACAAACAAAAGCAGATTATCATTCCAGCTCGGAAAATAAAGTATTTTCCTTCTGAGTTTTATTTGCCTTTTCAAAAGACCCTTTTAATTTTCTTTAAAAAACACCTTTTGTTATTCTCTAATCAGAGTGAAAAAACTTGATAGCTAATACATAACAAAGTGCTGATTAACAGAAGTCATTCTCATCTGGGTTTTGGCTCGCCTGAGCCGAAATGACTTTTCCCACGTTGTTTATTTGATTACGACACATTGGCCCTCACACCTACCGACTAAGCCGCTTTCCTTGAATATCCACAGGAAGAGAAGGCGACACCGGAGACAGTTAAACATTTGCAAGTGTCATTTCATATTTCAGACTACTTTCAGTAGCTACCATCTGCAAAGTCTGCATGCCCAAAGATGCAGAAGGGATTTCCAAGTCAGAAATACCCCAAATACCCAGATGCTGGGCCCTAAAAAGGACCCTGAGCAGTCGCCTTTCATCCTGGGGCTGGACCTTGCCCATGGCCCTGGGAGCACAGCTCTCGGGGTAACTCGTATTTCTTTGCAAAGCAACACCGCAAAGGTCAAGGAGCCTCCTAGGAGGGAAGGGTATGCCCAGATCTCACCTTGCACACACAAGCTCTGCTAGTTTCTTTTCTCCTTAACTCAGCATGAAACCAATTTTGGATTTACAGCATCAAAACCTGCTTTTTTTTACTCACAGAACAGAAGAAGCTCAATTAACCGCCGCAGGTCTCCGTGTCATGCCCTCTGGGACCAAGCTCATGAATATAATCACTGTACGAGCCTTTTCCTGCTCTCAGGTCAGCTGCTCTGCAAAGGACCCGGGTGCTCCCTGCCCTCCTTGTGGGGACACGGAGCTTCCTCCTGTGCCTCCCGTCTGCTCAGGAATCACACCACTCAAACTCTGTACTTGTATTCGAAATAAATCAACATTTAATATTTTACAATTACCTTTAAAAGTTCTTTGAATGGTATTTTACAGATCAGCACAGACGTTACACAGATTTGGTGAGGCTGCACATATGTACAAGGATGACCTGAAAGAACCTTGAACTTCTTTAATTTCCAGAAAGCATCAGAGGTCAAAACCTCAGCCAGGATTATGAGTCCCTAGAGTTTGTGCTTGTTTTTCTCTCTGAGATGGAAATTCTCTTCTCTAGTAATTCTGTAGGGCCAGCTGAAACCAAAGAGGTTTATATCATTAAGAGTGGCAGGGACAGATTTAGCCACGGATATCAAGATCATAAATAGCAATGTTTTGACAGGATAAGGTGCTATTTTAAAGTATTGAACAAAAAAAAAAATCCAGCTGTCAAATTTCAGCCCTGTATGAGAAGACGTACACAAACCTCTTTGGGAAATGAAAAGTCAGTGGGAAAACTTTTTCCAAGTGTGTGGAAAGAGCTATTAAAATCTGTTTCTGATCCCTGGAGCCCACTGGACTTAAAATACTGATGTGCAGAAGTGCACAGCAGCGACCTCAGCGCGCATTCCCGCATCGTCCCGCAGGCACCCTGTGAGCTGGGACAGCCCACCACGACCTGGCAGCGTCCTGGTGTCCCTGTCAAGTCTTTGCTGCAAGCAAGGGACAGACGCTGTTCCATGCAGGTAGGAAGAGATGGCTGCTCCCGGAGTCAGTGGGTGGCCAGGGAAGGTGGGTCCTTGCCGGGAGTCCAAGCTGGCTTTGCATCATGGTGGAGCCAGAGCGCCTACATATGTTCAAGTCATGCTTCGCCCTGCATGAGGGTCTTTTCTTGGAGTCCACAAGACAACACCATCCTTGGGATGGTTTATTCAAGTAAAAGGATGAAGCGCAGAAGCCTCAGGAGCATGTTCACCTCTTATTTTTGCTCATCTCTGGCCATTGGCAGAAGCTGCACCCACAGCTGCTGAGGGCACCAAAAGGCCAGCTGGTACCTTCTTAACCTGAGGTGTCCCCACACAACAGAGGCAATGGGGCCAGGATCGGAGTTGCCAGCACAGGAGGGAACCCCAAAACACTTCCAGGAGGGATGTGGAGGAATCCAGCAGACAAGCCTGACCCACACTCCTGTGAGACAACTGAAGCCCCTGGGCCCTTTTTGTGGCAGATTTAGGCTCAAATGATACCGCTGCTGTGCCACCAGCCCCTGAGGACAGAGCCCAACCTTGTTCTAACTAGTGCTAAGAGCTGACCAGATCCCGCTTTCTGGAGGATCAAGGAGCCCACACTGATCACACCATGGCTGAGCCCTGCAGCCCCCCAGCCGTATCTGGGGTCCCTTCCAGACATCTTCCAGGGAGCACACATCCTCGGCATTAAGATCCTTTTAGCCTGCAGCAGGCAGCATGCTCTTCTGCCTGTTATCAGTAGTGCAATCACCAAAAACTACTGAGAAACAGCTTCAGGGCTATGAAACCAGGCAAGGCTTCTCCAGTTTCATTTTTTGCTCCTGGGGTCAGAATACCTCTAAATACCCCCAACTATTGCACCATTCTGTACCTACAGCCTTGCAGAGAGAAGGAAGAGGGCATAAAGCCTCTTCACAGGGCAGGGGGATCTCAAATCCTATCATCGCTTGGGAGCGTCACTAGTGTTTTTGGTGCTGGGTCCTTCTCTAGCAAAGCTGCCTCTTTAGGTGAACTTAAGGCAATCCTTGTTGTTTCCCCAGTACATCCCTCCCTCCTACGAGCATGAGCATGGGTCCTGCCGTATTTCAAACAACTATTGAGGATTCAGCCTCTGGGATGTCTCTAGTGTAGAGTGCTGGGGAGCAGGATGCAAGAACATGGGCTGAACAGGGAGTACGTCTCCTGGGTAAGCCCTGAAATTCTGCAGAAATTGGAAGTTGATCTCCTGCAGGTCCTGGGTTTACAGTACTCGCACGTATACATGACAAGCTGTCCATGCCCTGGTATGGCCTATTGCACTCAATTCACCAGAACGCATGCAGCAGCCTACAAGCCATGCTGGGCTCTTTCTGGGCCTCAGCTGGCTTGCTCTGCTCTGCACTGGTTCTCTGCAAGACACCCAACCTTCATAATTTAAAGCAAACCTTGAGGAAGCCTGTCCCCATTCCCAAAGACCTGTCCTGAGCATCCTTCAATCCTTCACCTGTTACAGGTGAAACGCAAACAGGACATCAGTTGGGCAGTCTGCAACTCTGCATGTGTTGAAAGCCACCTACCACCACTCAGCCAAGGACATTCATTTTGCAAAATATCTCCCCGTGAGCTCCCCCCATGATCACACTGGCCTTGCAGTCACTGTCAAATACAGCCACAAGGCCATTTGCTGGCAGGAAAATATCCCTGTCCTTGCCTTGCCCTCTCAGTCCAGGTATTGTCAGTCTGCTGAACCAGGTGGACACCTCAAGGAAACCACTTTCCTCCCATTGCTGAGGAACCCTGAGAGGTACCAGAGCACAACACCAATGTTCCCATTTCCCAAAGACGGGCTAAGCCCAGACCAGGAGCAGCTCAGCCACCAAGCTAATACTTCAGGCTGCAGTATGTCTTGGACAAGAATGGATGGGTCTCCAGCCCAAAGGAGGACAGTCAGCTTCCTTTTTCTGAGGCTGTTTTGGTGTTCGACACTGTTTGGTGAGACAACACAGGGTTCTTCTATGGCAGTGCTCCACTGAAGGTGGCAATGGGTAAACACAGGAGAGAATGAAATTCGGAAGGGTCCTGGGGAGGCAAAGAGGACGTTCTCAGTGCAAAGAGATCGCTGTCCCTGGGTTTGTAGCACACAGAGATCTCACACCTGCAGGGGAACAAAAAGAAACCAGGATGAAGTAAGGTGTGTGTCTTCAGGTGCAGCAGAAATATCTGCAAACAAACAGGAATCAGTGCAGCCTTTAATAGGACTGGAATTTGAGTGCTGAGAGTTCAGGTCTTTAAGCTGGCTCCAATTGGGACCTAGAGCAGATATCCATAAAGAGTAATTTCTGAAACTCATTAGGGAAAACGAGAACTTTTGCATCCCTCAAGTTTTGGGAGAGGGAAGTAGCTCCTTTTCCATTTTGTGCACTGAACTCTCCCACTAGCCCCCTGAGTTGTGCAACAAACAAGTTAAGTAAAACACTTCTCTTTAGGGTTATTTAAGAAATAAGATCCTAAATCTTTTTCCACTGGAGGCAGCATAACCTGGGGACCACCCTTCAGACCGCGGCAGTCATATGAAGCTCAGCTGCTGCTGGGATCTGAGCAGGACCATCCATCCCACCTGAGCTCAGCTGCCCTACAGAGCTCGGAGATAATGTCACCCAGCTTGGGCATCTGGCATAGATCCACAATGGTGCTCAGGACCTTGTCCCACCGCTGGCCACCCACACTTCGTGGACAAGTCCTTACACACAGGATGCACCATCCCAGGAGCAGCTGGCTGCGTTGCACTTCCTACCTGGTTACACTCTGCAGGATCTTCTGCTCATCCTGGTCCAGGCACACGGCGAAGGAGGACTGGAGACCGATAATCTGGACCTTGTCTACTTTTATCTGGGACACACTGATCTGCTGATAGAAAAAGAGTCCAAGTGAGGGAGCTGCCAGGCTCGGTGCGTTATCCTTGTTCAGGGAGGTGGAGCAGGGGACCTGGGCACACCCCCTAAGGCAGGCCTGTTGGCCAACAGAAACGGATCCCCCAGGGAGCTACTGTCTCCTGCCCTGCTTCCGTCCCAGATGAGTCAGGTTGACATCCTGTTACCAAATGTAAAAGCACCGTGATTTGAGTTACCTGATTGAAACTTTTTTTGGATTTGGAGTTTTGCCTTTTGACCACCTCCGTCATGGTCAAGTTGAGACACTCTGTCTTTGAGGCTGTAATAAAAGAAAACTGTTATCACTTGGGGCTTCTGGGCTGCTGGTAGGAACCCAAGTGGTCCCTCCACCCCTCAAAATATCCCAGAGACAGCGGTTCTCAGCAGGACCCCACTGTCATAGGAAGTACGATACAGCTTCCTTCCCCAATGCTAACCTACGCGGAAAGAACTCAATCAGAGAGACAGAAGTAAACTTCCAAGTAATTTCCAGCTGCTTTCCAAACATAGCAGCAAAGGGCATTTAACTACCTTAGGACCTAAACAGGAGAAACCCCATTGCCCCATTGTCATGAGGAAATTCTAGCTCTCCAGCGTGTCCTTTCCTGCAGTCCACCTGGAGACGCTTTTTCGTGTCTGGAATTACAGTGACATCCTGTGGTCAAACTGCTGAATGTGAAAACCCACGGAGACAATCAAGGGGACAGGGTTTTCTTGGAAGGAAGGGATTCGTGAAGCAGAAGCTTCTCCCCAGCGTGGAACCGAGGACACCCCCGAACGAAACACACAGTGTTGGCAGCACAAGTGAAGCTCCTGAATTAGTGCAGAAACACCCAATGCAAAACGTATCGAGGAGGTGAGAAGATAATTCCTGCTGGGTTTTTTCCAGGGTTGTCTGCATGGGCTTCATGGATGGGGTAGCAAAAAGAGGGACAGAGATTTATGTTGAGCTCCGTGGGGCATGTAGGAGCTGTCTCCTGTTTGGCAGAACACCCGTTTGCCGTGACTACTCTGCTCACAAACCATACATCTGCCAGACACAAAGCAAACGAGGAAAGAGGAACTAAAAAAACCCTTCTGTTTACTCAGAACTGGGTGTCTGACTACCAAAACAGCAGTTCTTAAGCAAGAACGAACAGGTATTGCTTCTAAATATTCACACAGACTAAAAGTCTCGCTGCTTTTAAAAGACTCAAAGCCTTGTTAATGCCCCATCGGAAACCTGATTAGGAAAAAAGTTCTGAAGCAAAACCACGTGGCAGGCGGTTATCTCTGAGCTGCAGGAAGGAAACCGGGCTGAAGCATCAGCTTGGCGAGAGCCTGCTGAAAGCTGCTGCGGATGGCAGGACAAGCACCCTCACCCTTGGTCCTACTTCATTTAACAACAGTTCTACCTGTCTCTTCTCCTTCTTACTAAGCAAGTGTTGCTCTGGAAAGCACCACTTTCCAGTGACTATCCTGCTGTTTGGACCATCCCAGCCCTGTCCCTAATGGACATCCCATTTTCCTGGCTGGAAGCTTTAGGACAACGGGAAATCAAATGCCCTTCATCCCTGATGTGGTGGCAGCCAAGGACTACGGTACGTCCCAGGGAACCCCAGGCACCTTCCATGTACCTTCTCCTGCATTCACACATCCCTGCTTTGCTCCAGCTAGAAGATCCACACCATCCTCTCGCTCCACCTGTCCCTCCCATTGCTCCTGACACAAAGCCAGAAAGACTACCTCTACCCACCTAGTTCTTCATACTTCTTGCAGGCTTTGCTAAGGTTGACGGATGTGCAGACCTTCTCAACATCGTTCCAGTGACTTCTTCCACTGACAGCTGTCTGCAGAGACCAAGCAAAGCCCATGAGATACCACACTCCAAGCTGCTGCTACCCTGCCTCCCACCCCTAACCATCTGGCTGGAGTAGCTCAGATCTGGATTCACCTGGAGCTGCATGGACAAAGTTTGAGTAGGCATTAAAATTCTTGTAAACTTGGATTTACAAAAATTGCGCAGGCTTCACACTAAATAACTGCAGAGGGACCAAGAAAATAGGAGAACTGCTGTGACCAGCAGAAGATCGCTCCCTGGAAGCAAAGTCCATCAGTGTAAAGTGGCACCCAGTACATGTCATAGAATCACAGAATGTGTTGGGTTGGAAGGGACCTTTAAAGGCCATCCAGTCCAACCCCCCTGCAGTCAGCAGGGACACCTTCAACTAGACCAGGTTGCTCAGACCCTCATCCAGCCTGGCCTTGAATGTCTCCAGGGATGGGGCCTCCAACACCTCTCTGGGCAACCTGTGCCTGTGTCCAATGTCCAGTCTATGGAAACTGGATGCACGCTCCCTATTTTATTTGTCTGAACGGGAGTGGAAAACCACTTCCAATTAGCCAGTAAGTAGACAAATAGCTGGACTTTGGCTCGTCTGGGCTTGGATTCGGGCTCTTCCAGCACATTGTCAGCATTTGTCTCTCTCAGCCCCAGCAGAGAGACGTGTTTGCCCAGCACTCAAGTGGTTTTCTGCCCCGTTTGTCTGTGTGCAAGTCCTGCACACTCACCTTGCTGTAGGCGATCTGTAGTGTTAGTGGGATTGCTTCTCTGTCTCCATCTATGCCCAGCCTTTTGCTGCCTGGACCTGCACAAAACAAGGAGCAAATGTCACAGGGTGGCCTTTTATCCCCATTCTTCAGCAGGCGACTGATACAGCAGCACACTCAGTACCTACCGAAAGGGAAAAAAAAAATGGTTTGCTGAACACAGCTTGCGGAGCAAAAAAGCAAAAAGAAAAGGTGGCTTAAAAGCTGCCAGAAAGCAATTAATCCAGTGCAGAAATTTCAACACAAAGCACAACAAGCGGCTCTGCAAAACTGAAAGCCGTGCTGGCTAAGCCGGTGCAAAGGGGTCAGTGCTCCAGGGAAAACACAAAGCAATAAAAGGCCGCATTGCTAACCCAGCTCCTGTTTTTCCGGGCATGTTTGTGCCCACATTAAATTAGCCTTGAAATACTGTGCCCAACAGTTACTAACTTTTTTCTTCCCCCCACGGATAATTTTTTGCAGATGTTAAGTGGTTTTCTGCCAGACAACCCAAGGAAAAAAAAAATGGAAAAAAAAAAAAAAATCAAAGTCAGAAAGGATTGGTGGTTTCATGAGTTATTGGGAAGAGGTCTTGGCCAAGCCTGTATTTTGGGGGAGTGGGGTGGTGACACTTCATATGGAGGATGTTTTATGAGTTCTGTTTAGAAAGACAAGGCGAGATCACAGAAAAGCAATTGGTTAAAAAAAAAAAATAAATTAAGCAACGTGTTTAAATGCAGTAGTGTTTGCTGGCCATGAGATGTCTCTGCGAGCCACACTGCACCAGGCAGCATGTCGTCCCATCTGTGGTGCCCAGGAGAGTCGGAGAGCACGCCGCCTGCAGATGCTTCTGCCATTGCTTCTTGTCTCTACTCATTTTATAAATTCCTAGTGTAAAATGGATCATTTTACAGCTCATGGATCTCCCTTGCAGAAAGGCTACAAGCACATGCACGAACCTTGCTTTGCCCCGTAAACTCAAGAAAATGGAAGGCGGTTTTTTATAAATGACGCTCCTGGACGAAGCGCAAACAACAGAAAGCAGCGAAAAGAAAAGATGAAAAGCTGCGCTTGGCCAGGTGCTGATGAGAGGAAGGAAATGGGCTTGAAGCTGTTTTATTGCAAATACATTTTAGAGTTAACAGCAGTTAAAAACAACAAGGCGTTGCCACAGCTTCGCTCCTGAAGAGGAACATAAGAGTCGTGACGCCTCATTTCCAAATTTGTGAAAAGATGTCTGGAACTTCGCTCACGATGCAGCCTGGGCTCAGACACCTCTTCCTTCCAGCCCACGCTCCCTCCAGCCCCTCTTCCCAGTTCTCTCCCAGCCCTGCGGTCTGCAGACCCTTGCCCCCAGGGCCGCAGGCACAGAAGCAGCTACGGACCTGACGCTTTGATGGCCCGCGTGGCCGCCGAGTGGCCCAGCTCGAGAGAGTGGATGAAGACTTCAGTCAGCTTTTCTCCCCCGATGAAGGTTAGCTGCCAGGGTGAGAAGAGAGGAGATGCGGTGGTGAGGAGACCCAGCCCATGCCAGGCAACGTTCACCCCTCTCCTCCTTTCTACAGAAAACAGCTCAGTTTGGGAAAATCCTCTTATATTTTCAAAACAACCCTTTTGCTCACTGCCTGGAGTGGCACCTGCCTTTAGCTGTACTTCTGACTATTTTAACAGACCACCAGCAAGTAAAACAACCCCAAAACCTCGTTTTCATTTAAACAAAACCCACGATGAGCCTAACGCCTGAGCATCACTTTGGGCAACACAAATCTCATGAACAGCAGTGACTCTGCTCACCACGGACCCACTGCAGCCATTCCCGTGCCACCACACCAAAGTGGTCATTGCAGCCATGCATTCGACCTTCCACACCACATCTGCCCCATGCACACAGCGGGGTGTGGAAAATAGGCTTCACGGAGGGGCTTGGTTTGGAAAGCAGAGCTCTGGAGGGATTTCCAGCGATGGGAACAACCTGTCAGCACTGACAGGAGCCACTTTGTGTTATGGGAAATGGTATTTGGATGGAAAACTGCTCGTGTGACTTAAGGATTGTCTGGGCAGGACCTGCATGCTCTCAGTCCTGGAGCCAGGAGCACCAGCCAAAGCACCACAGGCACCTGGGGAATAAGAGGAGACCGAGCTCTGTCCCACCAGCATGTGGAGGCTGTGCCATACCTCCATCCGCTTCACAGGCAGGTCCTGAGTTGGTGGCACAGGCAGAAATACCCCTCTTTCTCCCTCACCAAGATGGGGTTGAGCCCCTTCACCTACCTCTGTCTGGTAGAGCTGCAGCAGGACGGGGCGCGTGGCGAAGCGGCAGTAGTAGAGGATCATGTCGGCCAGGATGGGCAGCTGCTCCTGGGAGTTCTCCTGGGTCTCAGCCTCCGGCTTGGCAGACTGTGGCCAGAGAAGAAGTCACAAGCCTGATGGGGTACATGATACCCACAGCCCGGTGCCAAGAACTGCCCGTCCCACCCCACCAGCGACGGAAACCCTCCTACTGACCACCCATCTCCATGTCCACATAGCACAGCCTGCTGCACAGGATCGTGGTGGCTCAGGGCTAAGCAGAAGCTCTCTGCTCAGCTGCCCTGTACCTCGGGGAAGGGGGACGCCAAGCCCTACCAGCTGGCATGCACATACCTGACACAGGACATCCATGGGCAGGTTCATCAGCCCAAGAACGTTGCGCTCGTACCATGGGTCCAACATGCCAATGTAGTGGGAGATGTCATTGGTGCTGCTCTCCATCCCAGCCAAGGTGGGATCCTGAAACCGGACACACAGGGGTCACAACCAGGGCCCCCCCTCAGGCTCCTCGCCCCACACTTGGGGCTGGTGGAAGCGACACCAACGCTCCCCTCAGCCTGCCCTGCCAGCCTCCTCGCACACCACTCTCAGGGCCAAGCAGAGCACCGGTGGCACCGTGAGCCCCGTGGCGAGCAGGACACCTACCACCTGTGCCAAGGCCCGGGGCTGCAGGTCCCCCAAGGACGGGGAGGGATGCATCAGTGGGGTTGATGGAGACAAGCAGCTCCTCTTCACAGGGACGTAGAAAAACTGCAGCTTGAAGTACCTTGTCAGTGAGGGGCAGGTGCTCTCCTTAAGCCTAGGAAAAGGGAGGACAGGGCTGGGTGATCCAAGCCCTCCGGCGTGTCCCAGCAGGGCCAGGTACCTGCAGCTGGGTCCCCCACACTGCCAGCTCACCTGAGGTTGCTGTAGGCTCGGGCCACTTTCCCCGAGATGCGGTCGGAGCCAAAGACCACGACACGCAGCGTGGACACCTTGGCGTCCTCATCATAGCTGAGGAAGGGCCGTCGGTGGAGGCTGAGGTGCCGCGGGACCAGCAGGGCCGGCAGCCGCTGGCTCAGGACGTGCTGCGGCAGCGAGTGAGCACGCCGGGAGCGCGCCGGGATGCGGTGCTTGGCCTGGGGGGTGCACAGGCTCTCAGCCCGGCGCAGGGGCAGTGGGAGCGAGCCCGTGTCTGGGCAGTCCTTCAGGTCCCTCCTCAAGACCAGCTGGCTTTTGCTCTTGAACAGTTTGTAGATCTTGTTGGTCAGCGTGTGTCTGTATTTGTGGTGGGTCTTTTCTGCCTTCAGCTCCGGCCTCCCCACCATGTCCAAGGAGCTCTCGTCGCTGTCCTCCGCATACCCGCTGTCCATGCAGTCCTTCAGACTGGAGACAAACGACTTCAGGGACTTTCTGGAGACCACCGTCAGCTCCGAGATGGAGTCCTTGGAGGTGGCGAAGAGGGACACTCGCGAGGGCTTAGAACCCTCCTCTGACAGCGCTGAGTACACAGAGTCTTTGGAAATAGTGCAGATGGGGGAAAGCAGTGAGTCCCGCTCAGGGGAACAGCCATCGGTTTCCACCTCCTCCTCCTCTTCATCCTCCTCCTCATTCTCCGAGGCCATGGGCTCAACAACGCTGCACTCTTTGCTGAGGACATCATTGAGGATATCTGAAAGGTAACCAGAGGGAAATCGTGTCTGGCACGGGCTCCAGCATAACCACTGGAAATGTGATGACTCCAGCCAATGACACTACTACAGCGTGGCCAACGCTCTCTTTGATCCTGCACGGTTTCAAGCAAGGAGCTGAAAACCTCCTACTGAACAGTTTTAGATTTCCATAAGGCGCTCAGATGCAACACAAAACAAAACGTGCTTCTCTCCTTGAGGTCACACTCTGTTTGGGTTCTCAAAAGGCAAACACCAGTTGGGGTTTTGCTTCCTTCCTACACAGATTTCACAATGTGGTCACATCCGATTCAGGTTTAACTGGAGGGCAGGAGGAAAGCAAGGTATTTGTCTAATCAACCCCCAAATCACCCCACTGCGGGTGGCCTCCCAGCAAGGCTGGACTCACTGCAAAGCCCAAGGCAGAGCTCTGGTCCAGCTTGCTGAGGCCAGCAAGCAACAAACACTAAACCTTCATGGGAACAGAAAAAGTTTTCCAGGAATGGGGAAGCTGAAGGGACCAGCTCAGCAGAAGAAGCCGCCACTTCCCCTGCAAAACTTCTGTGGCCGGGCCGAGAGCACAGCAAAGGAACCCGCGGCTCAGCCATCCCTGCTGGGGGCAGGGGGAAAGAACTGCAATGTCTGAGGGGTCTCAACCCCACAAAGCCCTGACATCTCAGTGTGGTCAGGCTTTTCCAGCAACAATTATTTCCTGGGCAAGAGCAAGGTTTACTCCTTGCAGAGGAGCTTTCTATCAAACAAGGTCTCCGTCCTACCAACATCCCCATGGACTCGGGTGTGACAAACCTCTCCTAGCTTAATGCAAGGCAAAACTTTGCCCAGGAGATGAAGCCCTTCATGATTTGTCTCTTGGCAACATGCGTTTTGGGGCCACCAGTGTCTTGTGCCCACCGCTCGGATGAGGGCTTTGCCTGGCATTGCAGCAGGTGTCATGCCCAAGCTGATGCCCATGTCCCCTCCCATCCAGGGGACACCGGCACCCAGTGTGTTACCTCTCCCATCACCACCAATTTGTTACCAGCTCTTTCAGGCTGTGGCCACAGTTTGTGCCGCATGCCCGGCTGCACGGGGAAGTGCCGGCGGAGTGGAAATGCTGCTCAGCCGCCCCTGCAATGGGGAGCAGAGGCTGCAGTCTTGCTGGGAGGGATGGGGGACCCCCTCTGCTTACCAAAGTTATCCTGGTCCCAGCTGTAAGTGTAGCAGCGAGCGGCGGGGATGGGGATGGTGTGGAGCTTGCGGGGCTGAGCCTCACCTGGGACGAGAGGAGGGAGAGGAGTTAGTTTGCAGGGAACCCCAATACCGGTCCCAACAGCTCTGCCGGCTGGTGGGAGATGACACCCACCCCATGCACTTGTTTTGGGCAGCCCAGGGCACGCAGAGCAGTGATGCGGCTGTCATTATCCCTGTGAAATCCCACGCAATTGGGACGAGAGGACATTCCACACCTCTATTAGCCATCAGACACCGCAGCTGCCATCGGTTTCTGATTCAATGTTTTCATCTCACCCACAAAGGCTGGAGAACAATTTTTTTTTATTGTTTCTGTTTTAATGAAAGATGAGAAACAATTTCTGGCTCATCAGGTAGTTATGAAATGGGACCTGGGTTGGTGTTGTTTTTTTCTGTTGTAGTTGTTGCTGCGCTGGGTTGCAACTTTGCAAAAGAGGGTTTTGCACTTCAAAGGGCTGGCTCCCAGCACCCGCCACAGCGCAGGGGAGCTCCTCGCCACCGCAGGGGCTGAGCTGGCAGAAAAACCTGGAGGAAAGAGGGGCCAGGGAGGGTTTCTCACCCGCGATGGCAGGAAAGGAGGCGGCCCCGGCGATGTCCTGCAGCATGAACTGCAGCCGCTCCCGGGCCAGGACAGGGTCGCTGCTGGTAGCTGCAGCCTCCTGCGCGTCGGCGGCGCTGGCGTAGATCTCCGAGAGCTCTTCCAGAGTCTTGGACTAGGGGAGCAGAGCCAAGATGAGAGATGGAGGGGGTCCCTCCACACAGACAACACACAGCTCTTTTGGGAAGGTCACTAACTACACCACTGGACAAATCTCTCTCTCTCCTCTACCTCCACCCCCTCCCCTTCAAGTCCCTCCAAAACATCTGCAAAGTGTAAAAAAAAAAAAAA
>VYZM01007707.1:91259-144708 GCA_013398915.1 Dromas ardeola
AAAAAAAAAAAAAGTTTGAACACACCTAAGGGGTTTTCTTCAGAAGTTTCCCCCCCCACAAACACCAAAGCAAAGTGTTTCTCTGGTTAAACAAACACTTTTGCTGCATTTTAAATTGAGGTGCTCTTCCTCTCTCCAGGTAGGAATGGGGAAAGGACTAAAAGGGTAAAAGGCAAGTTATTCCCCTGCCACACTTCACAACACAGAAGTGTGGACCCCAGGTCTAACCTGAGAAGAGAAGGGAAAGACGTGTATTTTTCCTACAAGAAGTGTTATGAAAACTTATTTTCTTTTGTCAATCAAATACTATTTTGGTCAGGAAATCCACCAGCCACCTGCATGAAACTGCTCCCAGCGGCATCACGGTATCACCGAAGTGGAAGCTCTCTGAGCCTACCTTCAGGAGGTGGTGCAGGCTGCCCAGGTCACAGCGGGTGCCAAAGTTGGCCTGGTAGAGGTGCTCGAGGAGCAGGACAAGCGTGGCGTGCTGCGGGTGCTCGCTGGCGCTCAGCTTCTCGGCGATGGAGAGGAACTCGCTCTGTACCTCGGAGCGGTTGAGCAGCAGCACCGTCCTGGGGACAAGGGGACAGCTGTTAGGCCGGGCAGCCGGGCTCGGATGCTGGTGGCACATGAAACTCTTGGACAAATTGCCCCTCTACTCTCCTCTGGTGAGATCCCGCTGCAGTGCTGCATCCAGCTCTGGGGCCCCCAACATCAGAAGGACACAGAGCTGTTGGAGCGGGGCCAGAGGAGGCCATGAAGATGTTTCGAGGGCTCCTGCTGTGAGGACAGGCTGAGAGAGCTGGGGGGGTTCAGCCTGGAGAAGAGAAGGCGCTGGGGAGACCTTGGAGCCCCTTCCAGTCCCTAAAGGGGCTCCCGGAAAGCTGGGGAGGGACTCTGGATCAGGGAGGGGAGCCATGGGACGAGGGGGAACGGTTTTACACTGGAAGAGGGGCGATTTAGATGAGATATCAGGACGAAATTCTTTGCTGTGAGGGGGGTGAACCCCTGGCCCAGGGTGCCCAGAGAAGCTGTGGCTGCCCCATCCCTGGAGGGGTTCAAGGCCAGGCTGGATGGGGCTTGGAGCAACCTGGTCTGGTGGGAGGTGTCCCTGCCCAGGGCAGGGGGTGGCACTGGGTGGTTTTTAAGGTCCCTTCCAACTCTACCCATTCTAAGACTCTATGACATTCACGCTAGATGGCAGTGTCCTCTCATGTTAGTCCCAGCCGGAGGGTCTCGGGGCTGTGCAGGGGTGCCAGACATGGGCAGGGAGCGCGTAATGGATGAGCATCCTCCATCCTGCTCCTCGGTACCATCCTTGGCACCATTTCTCATGACACATCTGCATTATCACCAGCCCAATAATTGTTCATTCTACCCCAGACAGGGCTCCAGCCCAGCAGCCAGTTGTCCTAACTGGACAACCAGCACACGCAATGAAGTGGAGGGTAGAAAATGAGAGTGGTTCCCGAAACATCTTCCCCCTGCAAGATGCAGGTCACAGCATCACTTCTTGGCTTTAAGGAGAAGAGCCACATCCTTCAGCTGCATTTTTGCTCTGGACCACAACATGACCCCATCATTGGGCACCTTTAAGATTCAGCTGGGCAGGGTGTTGGTTCATCTTGTTTAGTTCTTGCTTTTGCCAAGAACGGTTGGACCAGATGATCCTTGAGGTCCCTTCCAACCTGGTAGTCTCTGATTCTGTGAATATCCACAGGCTTTGAATTCCCAAACCTGGAGCCCAGAGAGCACATGCTTCTGTTCATGGAGGAGAACAGCCCACCTCTGAGCAAAGATGGCTCTGAATTAAGGATGTGCTCTGGTGTGCTTGGGTCTAGAAAGCTCGGCAATGGGCACAAGCTTTCAATAAGCCCCAGGTTCAGCTTGCGTACAGCTTCGTGCCAGGTTTTCAGGGCTTTTTATGCAAATATAGCCATCCTGCTGTAAGTGGTTGCACTTGCACAAGTATAAGCCTGTAGAGCAGCAGAGCTGTACTGGGAAAGCAGCACAGCAGCACCGGTGCAGCTGGGTGGGATACAGGTGCAGATCCAGAGCTGCACGGCATGAGTGGAGAGGTCAAAACAGCAGGACAGCCCTCCTGTGTGGAGGTGGCTGTGCGTGTCCCTGGGGCTTGCACTGCAGCCAGGAAGGGCACACAGCACTACCTGGGCTCATTTTCCTATTTACAAATGAGGTGCCCTGGCAGGAGGAAAGGTTCAGCCCTCGATTGAGGTGCAAAGTCTGCTTGCGCTCACAGCTGCAAGGCTTTCCTTAATTGTTGCACTGGGACAGGCTCGCTTCTGACCCCCTTCGGGGTGGTGGCTCCCAAACAAAGCATCTCCTGGCTGTTCTCCAACGTGTGCCGAGTCCAGCAGCTCCCTGTGGAGGAGACTTCGCCTTCCCTGGCTGTCTTCACCCAGATCTGCAGCCCTGCAGTACACAGGGCTGTGGGACAACTGACATGGGGAGCCCACAGACCCTGACACCACTTTCCTCCTCCCTTCCCACAGCTCAGCCCAGCTCTCCAGCTCTTCTCCCTGGCACCCACTGCTACACCTTTGAGATGCTGCTTGCAGCGTACTCACACAGCAGCGTGACTGTGGGTATGCTACATAATGGCACCCGCAGTGCTCCTGGCCACACTTACACGGTGGAGCTCTGGTAGTTCTTCACAGGCAGCCCCTGCTCTGTCCTCACCAGCCTCTGGAAGGAGATGCCTGGGGGAGAGAGACCAGAGGACATGAGACACGGCACTACTGCAGACCGCTCTGCCCCAGGAATGCAGCGACTTTGTCTCCTAATGCAGTGCTGACCCGGCTGAGCTGCTGCCCGGAGCGGGTATGGCAGCACCAAGAGTCCTTATGGGGACAAGGCACAGCCGCTGTGCCTGGGGACCAACGCAGGAGCAAGGGAGTCATGGAATGTAAAGGGTAAAAGCCCAGAGCAATGGAAAAGCAACCAAAGGAGGGGATGGGAGAGCTGCTCCATCCCCAGTCCCTTCTGCCCCACTGCTGATGTGGGGTGTGAATTGCATGGATGATATTTAGCAGGTTCTGCCACTTGCTTTAGTCCCCCAGGCTCTGGATCTCACTTACGGACTGCAGGTCACTGCCACCTTCCCTCCAGCAGAGGTGGAGCCCAGACGGGCCCCAGCAGAAGAGAGGCCGGTGTGGGTAGCCCACATCCCTGGATGCCTCCCTGGGACTGTCCCCAGGGTGCCATCGGGAACCCCAACCAGGTGACAATGGATGGACCTGGACTGGCTGGCAACAGCAAAGCCTGTGTCACCCCCAACCAGCCGGACTGGGGTACATCTTGGGAAAGAAATACGGTGTCAACAAGACCCAGCACCCTTACCACTGCGGGCAGCCACGTCCCAACCCCAGCTGCTGCTCAGCAGCCCAGGAACAGCACCCATGGCGGGGACCCAGCACCCACAGGCAGCTCACGTTGATCCACACAGGCCCCCTGAGCGTCCACCCCTCTTGCAGAGGCATCAGCCCCAGTTGGCAGATAAAAGCTATTGCATTCCTGGCAAATATTGACAGCAGCTTGTTCTTAGTTAATATTTACCCTCATCTCAATAAAAAGCTTTTGCATCAGCCTCGTGGCAGGTCACGGAGGCCGGGCAACAGGCATATAAGGTCCTGGCCAGCTTACCAGCAGAGGACACATTTTTGCTGTTCTTGGCTCCAGTTGCGGGGAGCGGCTACGGCGAGGGGCTGCACTGGGCTGCCCAGCCCCAGCAGGCCAACATCTCCCACACGGCATCTTTTGGCGGGGGGTGAGGGAATCTCATGTACTTGTAGGAGGGGAAATGCTTTCGGACCAAAGTGCCCACCTCACACAGCCTCCAGGACTGGTGATGGTGGTGATGGTACAGGAGCAGGATGTAGCAACCCCCCCCTAGCACTGGGTTTTTCCTAGTGGTCTGCAAGACATTGCCTGACCATTGTCGCAGCAATAACCGACCAGGAAGGAGCTGGGGAAGTCCAGGGCTGCAGCAGCGTGGGATGAGAATCCCCACGTCTGTGCTGGCCCTGCAGCTTGGCGCTGGGGGCTGGATGCAGCACAAGAGCCCAGACAGAGCTTGCCTGGCGGCCATGGACATTTATCTGGGGGTAAATCAGCCAGTCCAGTGCCAACACCACAGAGGGCTTTGGGGTTTGGTTTTTTTAATCTTTTTGTTCCTTTGAAAGCATCTTTCATCCCATCTGCTCCTACAGGCTCCCATCTCCGCAAGACATTGCTGCCGTGATGGAGACCCTGTATTTCACGTCCCGGTCAGGGCTCTCCAAAGCAGGTGTCTGGTTTGAGGACGTGGGGAAGCCCCTCCAGCCTCAGCCACAGCCCATCTCCAAGGCCTCCCAAGTCCTGCTCAGAGCCAGCCTTGCTGCTGTAGCCTTGCACAGTATTAAACAAGGGCTGAAATCCGCTCTGTGTGATAACTGCACTCCATAAGCCACCAAAAGACGGGGAGATTAGGAGAAAGGGCCTTTTAGAAATAATTGGAAGAGCTGCTCCATTGGGAACAACAGGACATCTACGAAGAGTCCTTAATTAAGAGGAGCACTGCTGCTGCCAATAGATATGCCCAAAGCCGTATCACAAGGTAGTGTCTCGGCTGTAAAGAAAGAGCCGGGGAGTCCATCAACCCTATGGAAATCTCCACGCAAGGGCAGGCTCAAAGGCTCCAGCCACCTTCACACCAATGAATGGACCCACTGTTATCACCCCACCGAGCATCTCAAACCGAGCACCTCCAACAAAGCCCAGGGCTGGGTGGGAGCAGCCAGCACGTGCTTTGCCATGGAAAAGACCCACCAGACTGAAAGGCAGCCAGGAAATAGTTACACATTTTGCTAATTCACACTGGTCCAGAGCTGAGTGAGAGTCCCTGGGATGCTCCCAGCATCTTTCACGCAAGGCAGCTGCTGAAGACACAACCCTGCCCTGCTCCTCCAGGGGAATGTGGTCTCACCCCGTGCTGGACCACCAGGGAAAATCATCCAGAGGGTGGAGGGAGGAGGTCCTCGCCTCCTGGAAAAGCTGAGATTTGGGATGCAAAAGGTAAATGTGGACACCACGCCCAGGGGATTCAGGAAGCAAGCGGGGTATGAGACAGCAACACCAGGAGAGTCTCAGGAACAAGCACAGTGTGGTCAGTTTTTGGGGAAGCAGAGCCCGCGGCAGGGGGGGAGCACTCACCAGGGGCCTTGAGCTCGTCGCTGATGAAGGTGAGCAGCTCGCGGAAGATGTCACAGTAGGGCACGGGCCAGGTGAGGAAGCTGTGGTACACGCTGGCGGCTTTCAGGAGCAGGTCGGAGCCTGGTGGGAAGTGGGGAGCCTGCGGGGGATGGGGAGATGTGGTTAGAAAGGGAGCAAGGACATGGGCCTCGAGTACTGCATAAAAACTGGCAGGTTTAGGCTGGAAGTGGGAGGAGGAGAAGCAGATTGGAGCAGAGGTTCACCCCGTGATGCCCCATCCTCTCCCAGGGAAGGGTCAAGGGATCCCCACTGGGCACAGCTCCGAGAAGGCTTCATCCGCTCTGCACCTCCCCAACCTCCCGGCTGCGGCTCATGTGCCAAAGCCTATATATAAATTTCTTTTTAACAACCACAGAGCCATACAGATGAATCGCATTACAGCCTGTGCTTTTGCAAGATCTGGCAGCAATGATTTCCTTGGGATAATGATGCATTGTGCTAATAATAATAATAATAAAAAAGTATTTCCTGTGAAGGCTCCACTCCTTCTTTTCATTAGTGTTGCCTATATATTTTGCACAAGTATAAAGGGGAATGAAAAAAATTTGCCTTCTCCGCACAGAGATATTGTCCGTCTCCCTTTCTCATTAGCCCATCTTTAAATAAAAAGCTTAAAACCACTGAAGCTCTTTTTTTTTTGGCTCTCAGCTTGTGCAATGGTTGCCTGGTCTTGATCCCTGTAGATTTGTACAGGAGCTTTTTTTTTTTGATATGAATTGACAGCAGACCACGATGTTTCAGACGAAAGCCACCCCGATTTTGGTGACTGTCCTGCGTGGCTCCACGGGGCCCCGGGCCCCGCACCTCCCCATGGGCCGGGATCAAGGTACGTGCAGCAGCTTCGGACTTACATACAGGACCGCATAGTAGAAGAGCAGAGCCAGGGGCGGTACGAGGTCGTAGTCGCACTTCTCCTGCACCTGTAGGTAACAGCCCGAGGGCAGAAGGATGAGCTGGGCTGCTCGCCATGAGCGTTACCTGAAAGCATCCTTGGAGATGCTGGGAGACTCCCTGACAGCGCAGCCGAGCACCCAGCCCGTACCACCACAACACCATCCCCAGCAGATCCCCTTGTCTCCAGGGCAAAATAACCCCTAAAGCCCCAGTAACCCACACCGCTAGGACAGGCAGACGAGCACAGACTGTGGCTCTGCCTTTACCCTCAAGAAGCTGGATTTGGCCAAGCTCCCAGCCCTCTGACGCTCCTGATCTGTGCAGGGTTGCATGAAATGCTATGAAAGTGGCTCAAAGCAGGCAGCCCAGCCCCTGCAAGTGGCTGTAAAGCTCAGCAGCATGGTACAAACTATGGATTTTTGTCCCAGCCTTTGCCAGTGAAGAGCCAGCAGAATTATTTCACCGAGGGACACACCGACGGCCCAAGGATATGCTTGCAGACACTGTCACCCCTTGTTCATCAGCACAGCACAAAGGGCAATAAACCCTTACGCAAACCCTAATGTAATAAAATGCTATCTGTGACTAGATCAATTCCAGCCATTAAAAAAAGAATAATAAATGGATTAAACCAAATCATGCTAATCTTAACTGGTATCAGCTCCACAGCTAGACAGCCTTTCCCAAAAAATGAAAGGCAGCATTTACCCCATCACATGAATCCCAGCGCTCAGGGTTTAGGAAACACATCACTGCTTCCTGCCACATCAAGGGATTCCTCCGAGGTGTTCCTGGCCACAGCTCGAGTCAACCCTGCTCGACCGACGATGCCTCGAGCTTCTCCAGCACATGATAGAACCGCGGCAGGACAACACCATTGGTCCCGTGGCCGTTTCGCCTCCCTGCTGTGCTTAACTCAACCATTGCCCATCGGGACACTATGCCCTGTGAACCCTGCGTGGTCCCCAGCGCCCCAGCTCCGCTCCTGGCCCCGCAGGAAGGCCGCTAGAGCCATGGCAAAGTTTCCATCAAAAACAACAGGAAATCTTCAATTTGCTCTGATTTGGACTCGCAGCTCCCCAGGCGTAAGCTGGGAAGGTCTGGGGAAGGCTGGCTCCATCCGCGCAGCCCTACGACCCCGTGTCCTGGTTTGAGGGACACAGGACTAATTTCTCTTCTAATGCTTGTGAAAACTGCACTTTTAGAAGACTCTGGCGTCTGAATTTGTGAAATATTTACTTTATAGTCAGCTATGATATGCAGGTTTCAGGTCTCAGTGTTTTTGATCTCACCAGGTGCTGGATGAGGAAGAGCAAGACCCGGGCACTTGACCCAAGCTGCCAACAGCATTATTTCATACCATGGACGTCATGTTCAATATAAATTAGAAAGTTTGCTGAGGAGTTCTCTCTCTCTCCCATGCTGGCTGCCATCCTGAGCACTCCTTGCCCCGGTGCCGGAGCCCTGAGCCTTTCCCTTCCTCCCGAAGCCGCAGCGCTCGCAGGGTCCCACATTGGCGGTCCCTGCGGGGAGTGCACGGCTTCTGCTGATGGAATGGGCTAGGCATAGTCCTTGTATATTTTATATTGGTTCTTTAGTGTTATTAATGTTAATTATTTAGTCTTATTCTATTAAATCTGTATATATTGCAACACTTGGGTTTCCTTTTTTTTTCCGATTCCCTTTTTCCAGGAGGGGAGGGGTCATCAGGTGAGAGAATAATTGTCTAAACAACAATAAATTGTTGTGGGTGCCTCAAACCATAACACCTGGGCTGCCGCTGCATGGCACCGAGCAGCACTTTGGGAAATCGAACCCCTTCCCCGTGGATCTGCGGTGCTGCCTGAAGAGCAGGTATTGGAGCTGGGCTTTTCCCTTGCACTTCCCATGTGCCGGAAGCTGGCAGGACACGCAGGGCTGTTCCACCAGCATTTTGGACCTATGAACCCAGTATCACCCGTGTCCACGTTCCAGTGCTCCACCAGTACCTTACCACAAGGCAAAATCACCTGCCAAGCTCTGCGAAACCCCACCTGGGGCAAGTCCTGGAGCTGATGCCACCTCAAAGCCCACAGCCCCCCCACCTCCCAGCAGCCCCCGACTCACCTCTTTGGCCTTGCCAAGGATCTTCTCCACCAGGATGAGGTAGTTGCCAGCGTCTCGGCTCACCAGCTCCTGCAGGCTCCAGCAGTTCAGGCACAGCCCGGCTGCGGGGGAAGACAGAGCCACCGTCACTCAGCCCCCTCCGAGACTACGGGAGGGACGAAAATCGGGAAGGGGTCAGGGCGAAGGCGTTCACTGCCTGCGTCAGATCACGGTAGAGGAAAAAACCTTGTGCCCTCATTCTGGACAGATCTAATCTCATCGAATGGTGCTTATCTCAGCGGCATCGCTTCGTACCCAAGCGCCTTCGTGCTCTTGCTCACACAGCCCAGCGCGTTCTTCCCCGGGAGGCTGGAGAGCTGACGTGCCTGTGCCACCTCGTGCATGCTGCCGAGGCCGGAGGGATGTGCGTGGCATGGGTGGATGCCCACCTTCACTCTGCCCAAGCACAGAAACCCCACCAGTACACCCCCCACAGCCCTGCCACCCCTAGGCTCAAACGCCCCAGATGCTCCATCCCAACCATAAACTCCCTCAATTGCTGCAAAATTCAGGTCCCACCAGGCACACGTCCAACATCCTCCAGCTGCATCGCTGGAGGGGAGGTGCTGCAACCCCCCGACCAGCTTTCCTGTCATATCGGCGTGGTGGCAGTCAGACCTCATGTCAGCATCATTGTTAAGCCTGCCCAGCATTTATTCCATCTCTTACACCTTCAAATTTTCACTAAATGTATTAAAACCCCACCAGGAGATGACCCAGATACGGAGAGAGGAGAACTGCCGTGCAAAGGGATGGAGGGTCCTTCACCCCGGTTGATTGAAACCCACCCCGTTCTCCATCCCCAGACATCTGCCTCTTGCTGCTGGGACCTGACCGGTGACAATGGCCCAAGGTGTTTCCCGAGGCAGTCGCTTTTCTTGGCGGTCAGGGCCACCTCCCAGATGGTCGCAGAGGAAATGCTCTGCACGAAGGCTGCCGGGCGCCTCCATTCATCCCAGCCCTGCATCCCAGGGGAGGAGGCAGCGCTCTCCGCTCAGGACCTGCAGACCAAGAAAGGAGCAGCACCTCCTCCTCCTCCTCCCTCCCAGGCACTGCCCACAGCCCCATGGAGAAAAGTTATGGGGAAATTTCAAGGAAACAGCTTAGCCAATATCTGAGAAGCGTCCATGTTTGCATGGATTTTTCCACCAGGAGTGGAGGCAGTGCAGACATCACACAAGCCCAGTCACAGCCCACAGTACGGTGCTGGGGATGCCGGCACTGGGGCTCTTCCAAGCTCAGTTCAAAAGGAAAACCAAGAGAAAGAGAGCATCTCTCACTGCAGGGAAGTGGGGCTAATGATCAGAGAGGAAAAATAAATATAAATCCAGCCACTCTTTACTCACACGGTCTATTAAGTGGCACAGAAACATAACAAACACCAGCCCACGCGTGTTGGCTGTCGCGTTGGAGCTAACAAGGAAGAAACAATGCCGTGAGCTGGCAAGAGACAGCGGTACTCATCATGCATCTACAGGACACGCTGTCTGTCCCTCAAATGTTATTCCCAGATGCAGAAGCTACAAATTCATCAAACATACAGACATGTAAATGTCATAACAATGTTTTTACATGCCTTCTAGATGTTAAACAAGATGGATTTAAACCAGAGGAGGGGTCTGCTGTGGCCCAGCAGGGAGAAGGATGAGGCCAAGACAAGTAAAACTGGGGCTAAGGTTGCAAAAAACAGCCTTCACTTGTCCCCTGCCATGGACAGACGCTGGCTCACCAGGACACACGCTATTTCTGTGGCTTTATGCCTAGCTTGTATCTGAATTACCAGGGCAGGAGCCTTCCCCCAACAAGAAAGCCCCCCCGCTGCCATGCAACTTTTTACTTTCAATGAATCAACATTCTCCATCAGAGAAAGATCCTGTTGGAAAGTTTCCAAGGAGCTCAGATGCACTCGCTGTTAACGACAGTTGCAACTCTTAATTTGCCTCTGGTACTGCCAGCATCTCGCTGGGTTTGCTGACACCCAGAGCACAACCTTAGATTGTGATATCTTGTCAGCGAGGGCATAACCACAGTGACCCAGTCTTCCTTTGGGTCACTTTCATAAGCCATAGAATCATAGAATGGTTTGGGTTGGAAGGCACCTTAAAGATCATCCAGTTCCACCCCCTGCCCTGGGCAGGGACACCTCTCACTAGACCAGGTTGCTCCAAGCCCCATCCAGCCTGGTCAAAGCCATGGCTCTGCCCAGGATGACTGTGGCAAACTGCTCAAATAAATCAATATTGTCCCAGAGCGCCGCATCCTCCAGGGAAAGCCCCAGCACCTGTGAGATAGTCAAGAAAGCAACTGGCCCAGCAGAAGTGGTCAGAGCTGCCGGGAGCTTTGCTGACCTCGGCAAGAAGCGGTTAGGCTCACGTGATGCCTTGAAACAACCTGACCTGCGTCGGCCGGGAGGTGATTACTTCTCCCAAGAACTTCTCCCATACTCCTCTCCCAAGGAACAGGTGATAGGACAAGTGGAAACAGCCTCAAGGTGCACCAGGGGAGGTTTAAGATGGATATTAGGAGAAATTTCTTCACCTAAAGGGTTGTCAAGCATTGGAACAGGCTGCCCAGGGAAGTGGTGGAGTCACCATCCCTGGAGGTATCTAGAAGATATCATGTAGACATGGTGCTGAGGGACATAGTTTAGTGGTGGACTTGGCAGTTCTAGGTTAATGGTTGGACTTGACGATCCCAAAGGTCTCTTCCAACCAAAACAATTCTATGATTCTGTGATTATTTCACCCGAGAGAGCCCATCCCTGCTGCGGCTGCCGAGGGGGAAACCTGGCCATGGGGAGCAGGATCCTGGAGAGCAGCGGAGCCGAGCTCTGTCGGGGAGCATCGCCGGGTGAGGAGAACACTGCTTCCTGTGCCAGCGTAACCACAAATACAAATATCCCAGTGAGATGCAGGCTCTTTCTTTCCTCTCACTTCTAGCGAGGGAGGAGGGAACTGCTTGAGGCAGCGTCTCGTTGCCTTTTTCAGCCTGGAGGAGAGAAGGCTCCGGGGAGACCTTGGAGCCCCTTCCAGTCCCTGAAGGGGACTACAGGAAGGATGGGGAGGGGCTGTTTGCAAGGGCATGTAGCCATAGGACGAGGGGCAATGGTTTAAGCTAGAGCAGGGCAGGGTTAGATGAGACATTAGGAAGAAGTTCTTTACACTGAGGGTGGTGAGACACTGGCCCAGGTTGCCCAGAGAGGGGGTGGAGGCCCCATCCCTGGAGACATTCAAGGCCAGGCTTGATGAGGCTCTGAGCAACCTGATCTAGCTGAAGGTGTCCCTGCTGACTGCAGGGGGGTTGGACTAGGTGGCCTTTAAAGGTCCCTTCCAACCCAGCACATCCTACGATTCTATTCTGTGCTGAATGGGCAGAAGGAGAGGCGCTGGGGCAAGGCCGCTGTGAAGGGGCTGGGGGACGGGCAGGTAGCAGGGACAAGGGCAGGGCTCAAGCGAAGTGTCTTACAAATATAATTTAGACACATTTCTGGGTCTTCTAACAGGAACTGTGAGCTGAAGCTCAAGGATGCAGCCAGGTATGTTTGAATAAGATCGCTATAAGCAGAATTTCTGTTTAACTCAAGGCACAGGGATCCCCCCTGGGATGAAGCCAAGCAGTGCTGGGAGGCAGCAGGCTGACAGGGGCTGGACTCCGAAATCTGGCAAAGCAGCATTAACCAAAACACACCAAACCAGCTGTGCCCTTGCTAAAAATAGTCTCAAGCACAAAACGCAGCTTGGAAATCCTGGACACAACAAACAAAGACCACCAGGCATCAGTCAGGAGAGGGGATACAGACCTGGGTGGGAATTCCCTTCCCTCTGCACACAGGCCAGGTCATGAGCATCCATTTTCCAACCACTGGAAGCAAAATTAGTCCCTGAAGCCATATCATCCCCTGTATCCAGGCTAAAAAGGTTATTTGGGCACGGAGGGTGATGCTCCTAATGATCACAGCCCATGGTGACATTAAAAGCAGGAAAGAGCCACCAGCCTGCACGCATCCTCTCCATCCCTCTGCAGATGTCCTGCATTCGCCGGGGACACAGCTGGGTGCTGCGGTAGCACCCGGGGACTTTTATGAACTGCAGAGCAGCACTCGGTTTATTCCCAAGCCAGGGAAAGGCTGCAGCCAGGTAAGAAACCCAGTCCCGAAAGTTTGATTTGCAGCCGCTCCTCCATCTCAGCACTCCCAAGCTGATGGCCTGCTGCTGGCTTGGTGTGAGGATGGATCGTGCCACCGCACCGGCTCAGGCCACAGATCGCAGGGGCAACTTAGGAACAGTGTTTTGCATCCAGTCAAGGCAGCACAGACCACAAAGTCCAAACTGGGTTCGTTCCCTTGTGCCCAGGTTTGCTCAAAACTGGCAGCACCAGACCACGCCGGGCACCCTCCCTGTGCCCGGGTGGACCAGGGTAGGATGTGCACCGAGGGCAAGCAGAAAGCTTGAACCAGGCTTTCTCCTGGACTTTGCATTTGCTCTTTAGTTCCCTAAAAAAGCATTTCTCACTATGAGATGCAAGTGAGACCCCAGATCTATGAGGAGCGCGCAGCTCAGGGATGCCCTGGGATGTTCCCCGAGGTGAGCGGAGGGATGCTCCCTGCCATCACTGCAAGCAGAGGCTGTGCTCCCCATCACTGCCTCTCTACCAAGTTGTGCAAGCGCTGGGAAGTCCTGTGTTGGTGGGGAAACACTTCCCCTCACTCACCTAAGCCCATAGCAAGGACGGGTTTGCAGAGCTCAGGCAGGTGCCTCTCGACTGAGGGAAGCAATAAGTCACACACACAAACTGCTCAACACCTTAAAGGAGAGCAGTCCCCGTGGGAGCTGTGGGGTGAGCTTCAGCTCTGGCGGTGTCAAGATGCACCTTATGCAGGCAGCACATATCAGGACTTCACCTTCCATCCCCTGAATCCAATGAGTTTGTCACAAGAGGCACCAGAGACCTCCCAGGAGGGCAGCGGGAAGCTCCATGGCTAAAAAAACTGCTTACATCCACCCTGCCCTCACGCTCATCCATCCGGTTTTGCTCCACTGAAACAGCGACCCAGCGCTATTTATTTTTTTCTTTATACGTGGAGAATGAGTCAGATTTATCTGCCTGTGACACAGACAGCCCAGAGCACACCGCGGTCCCAGCCGGGGGATGCTGGGGCTGTGACAGACAGAGCTGCAGCAGAGACAGGACTAAGCTCTGTTCATCTCCGACTGAGCCCAACATGATGCAGACCCAAGGAAGAAGCTCCCTTTGGGAGAGCAAAAACCCCAGCAAAGCCTCCGAGCAGGGACGCGAGACCCCCGCACTGGGAGGGAGATCAGCCGCGGAGCACGCTCTCGCTTTGATCGCTATCGGCGTCAACGAAGATGCCGGCAGCGTGCCGGGAGCCGGGCGGCAGCGGCCCCGTGGGTGGCCTCGGAAGGATGAGGCTTCGCGATTTCTTTTCTGAGAAGTGTACCGAGGCGCCCTCCCTCCCAGAGCTGCTTCTTCCTGACCCCGGTGGTTGACATTTCCCCTCCGCCGCCCTTCATAGGGGGCAACTGTTAAGTCGGAAAAAAAAAAAAAAAAAAAAAAAAAAAAATAAAACAGAAATACTGCATGCCCAAGCTGCCTTCGCCCACGGCACTTGGGCTGGGCATCAGCTCCCGATGCCGTCAGAAGCGACACAGCTGGAGGGGTGAAAAGCAGATGTCTCCGTTTCCTCCCTCCCCCAGACCCACTCCCACCATTTCCACTATGCCCTCACCAGAATGAGGTGGTTTTCTCCAAGAGACTGCCCAGAGGAATGGCAGTGGTTTGTAAGCAGAGGGCTTGGAGGTGCCTGAAGCACAGGGGACAGCAAGAGCCCTGCATCCCTTGGGATGCATCCCGCACTGCGCGGGTGTCCAACCCGTGGCTCCTGTTTCCAAGCAGCTGCTTGGAGCCCCCTGAGCAGGGCACAGCGGCACCTCCCAGGGCTGGAGCCACCCCTGGTGCTTCCAGCCGGCCTGGGTATTGACCTCAGCAAGGAAACCCACCACAAGCCTGGAGAAGTCGGTTCAAATGTTGACATTTGCAAGGCGTAGTAACCAGCGCCCCTTAACTCTGCACTTAGAGCTGGAAGTATTTCAGACATTGCACTTCGCTCCTCGGTGACTAAGCTGGAGGATCCCCACACCAGACTTCTCTTCATTCCCCATGAGGGTATTTAGATGACTGCAACTAAGCAGGATCTTAAGCTTCTCTTCGTTAGAGCTGAGCAGACCAAATTCCCCAGGCACCACGTGAGATGCATCACTGAACATTCCTCTCTTCCAGCCCACCAGTGGCCTCCATCCATCATCCTCCCTCACCAGCATCCTTCACCCTCTCTGTCTCGCGTGCAGCCCCGCAGCAGAGACACAACAGCTCCTTCCCACCCCTGGGACCTTCCGGACACTGGGTGCCCCACAGCCTCTCCAGCAGCTCTCCATCCACCACCACCCTCCAGCCCTTCTCACGCCTCTGACTCCCCAAGACGGCATCCCCAGCCCCACCATCACCCAGACCTGAGCTCAGCACTCTCCTTCACCAAAGGCTCCCCCATTCCACCGCTCAACAGCAAGAAATAAAGTATTTTTCTTCCTTTAGCATGCTGTGATTTGACTCTCATCTCTCCAGCAACATGGAGGAAGGTAAACGGGATGTAATCTCAAGAGGGTGCCCACGAGGAAAAGGTCATTCTTTTCTAGCGCTTTTCTAACAGTTTTGGGGTTTTTTTGTGAGTCAGAGACAATTCATTTTAATTTAGTTCCTCCAATAAATGCTGCAGTTCAGGAAAGACTTTCTATTTAGACCCCAGAGCCAGCCATGGGTATAAATCTGTGGTATATCCACAGTATAAATCTGTGATGGCCAAAGCACTCACACTTCTCCTCTTTGCTGCCTTCACAGACCTCAGATAGTCAGTCGCTTATGCGGTGAGGAAACAACGCATGGGAAGCGATTACTCACCCGCTCTGGAGCAACCTCCTGTAAAATTATCGTGTAAAAAATAAAGCATTAAATAATCTAAAAATGAACAAAATCCTAGCAAGGTCTCAGCCCACAAAGCTGCAACGTGGTGCATGTTATTTTGGTGTACGGAAATGGTAAAAAGGAGGGGAAAGCAAATAAACTGGGAAATAGAAGTGATATAAGAAGTTAAAAACGAGAAAGGAGAAGGCTTTGGTGCAGTTAAGAACAAGGTGGAGAGACTCATTGACTATAGGAGGAACAGAGCCCTGCCATAAATAACAGCCTGGATCTGACACAGGGCAGCAATAATTAAACTGTTGCTTATAACACGGGGAAAGCAGAAGAATGAGAGAACATTTCTGCTCTGTTTTTGAAAGGAAATAGGTTACACTGTTAAGGGGTGTAGGTACATCTCTGCATTATGCTGTTTTCCCTAAATCATACACGTTACTGCAATAATGAAATACTTCCTACTCTGACTGCAAGGGGGTAGGATGTGAAACGGCAGCTCTTCAAAGCAAACATGTTAAAACCCAGCAGGGCTGGAGAGCTCGAACCAGGACAATGGCCCCCATGGATGAGCACCGAAGGTGTTGGCCAAGCAGCGCTGCGCCGGGGGCTGCCCAGGAGCGCTGCCCTGGGGCCAGGGCACAGCAAAGCCATTTACATCCCATCCACCAACGGCGGCGGAAACAGGGTTCGCCGGTCACACTGGAGATTTTTGGCAACAGCGCAAATGCTTTATGATGAAAGGGAATTTTCTGCTGTGTAAAACGCCCGAGATTCTCCCAGGAATGCCAGGTCATTCTGCCAAACCCCACAAAAGCCACATGAAGAGGACTGAAAGCCAGCAGGTGGAGAGATCGGGGAAAATCATTAGAAATGAGGACTCACCGAGCAGCACAGAGCGCTCTGCTTCCAACAGAGCCCACCTCCACCTGACCCTGCCCCGTACAGTCTTGTCTTTGCTAATGAGCCGGAAAAATTATGAAGTTGTCTTTTAAAGGCTACCCTAACACAAACACCAGTGCTGAGGGGCTGGGATTAGAGAAGGGCAGAGCTTGTGAGTGACACAGGAACTGATTGATTGTAATTACAGGAAGAGGTGAGTTATGCGGCGCACAATGCGCTGCTTGGCGAGATGGACTCCTTTGGACACGCACTGTAACGGTGCCAAACACGAGGTCGCGCTTCCAGGAACCAGAAATGTAGGTCACACTTCAGGGCTTGCTTCCCAGAATGCGGGGAGACCAAAAGGATCCAGGAGTCCTGGTCAGAGCTGCGTGAACCAAGACTCTACAAGATGCTACAGCACGGGGAGCTGGCATCATGCCGGTGGGTGTGAGGAAACGGGCAGGGCGAGAGGGATTACTCCAGTATTTGGGAGCAGGTAGGATTAAGTTTGCATCTCTTTCTTGACTTATAGGTAAATGGAAAAGCAGAGAGGGTTGAAAGAACTGCACAGACAAAAGGAAATCTGAATTTGACAACCCCTCAAATTAATTTCATTTCTTTCATCCACAAGAGGATTTGGGAGTGATTTAATTGCAGCCTACAAGCGTGAGTATGAGGAAGATAGGTCAAAACGACACTCAGAAATTATGACTTCTCATTGCTGCTTTGCCCTCACCACCACCATCCCAAATCCCTTTGCAGCCCTCTGATCATGGTCACATCTTTATGGCCACCATGGTATCTGATTTAGGTTTAAATAAAGCTGATAACAGTATCTCCACACTGGCTTCTGACAATGCGGCAGAGATTACACCCATAGGTTTTGTGGACTACATGCATGAAAGCAAGACGAGGCTGGCTGATTACACAAAGGAGTCTTTCCTCATGCTCAGTGAAGACTCCTCCTGTTTCCAGCTCATGCATGGACAACTGGCAAGATGCACATCATCTCTGTTGAGCTTTACCTATGTAAGGCCTAACATGACTTGTTCAGCGTCTTGGTACATCTTCCTACTGCAACGAGAGGCTCAGGAAGACTGACTAGGTTGGGTCCCACCTCTAAATTTAGATATTGGAAGGGAGAAAAGGCCTCCAAGCCTCCAGAAGCACCAGCAACTCTCCCTTATCCAGGTAGGTCAGCGGATCATGAAGAGACAGAAGAAGAGAAGAGTCTGACCCCATCGAGGCTGTCAGGTGTCAGGCTCGTGGCCAACATGCTTGTCGTTAACAGGTCACCTACCAGCCCATCTGCTGGAGACAGCACCTCTGCTAAGCCCATGTAGACATCTTTCCAGTGCGTGGTAGATCCTGTCCTCTGTGCACGTGGTGTGCTGCATTTTAATTCATCTCCTAAAGAGAGAGAAGGAAGAAAGTTATATACTGGGCCTTGAAAGTGCAAGGAAGAGAGCACTGCAACACTTCTGCACTTCTACTGCAGAACAGACAAGGTGACCTTGGTGAAACCCACCCCATTACTGCCTCCTGTCACCCTTCCCAACACCAAAGCCAACGATGCACCCAACTCTGCTAGCCATCATCCTCCATTCTGCTCCCCCAATCCCTCCCAACCATGGCAAAGAAAAGGAGGCACAGACATCCACAACCTGATCACGAGAGGCTGTGGGGTCAAGCCACCCTGACCCTGACCTGCTGCAGGCATATCTGCCTTCTCACAGCTTCCATCTGTGGGACAGATCAAGTCTCGCTCAAGTATTTGTGGCAAGGAGGTAATCTTGGGTTAGCCTCCATCGAAGATAACACTGCAGGAGATCACAGCTGCAGCACCTTGCAATGGGGTTGATGGGAGTCATAGAACAGCCCAGGCTGGAAGGAATCTCAAAAGATCATCCAGTCCAACCTGGGAAAAGTGATGGCAGAGCCCAAGCTCCTACTCCTTGTGTTAGGCACAGATCGTCCTTGGTGGCTCTAATGTCCACTGGAGATGGTCACAAACCCACTTCCAAGTGCCAGCCCTGTACCAGCCAGGAAAGCCTCCAGCACTGTCACCTTGCTGCTACCCAGCCAACATGAATCATAGAACCATAGAATTGCCGGGTTGGAAGGGACCTTTCAGATCGTCAAGTCCAACCATCCACCTCACACTGACAAAAACCATCACTAAACCATATCTCTAAGCACCACGTCTACCCAGCTTTTAAATACCTCCAGGGATGGTGACTCAACCACTGCCCTGGGCAGCCTGTTCCAATGCTTAATAACCCTTTCAGTGTAAAAGGTTTTCCTAATATCCAGTCTAAACCTCCCCTGGAGCAACTTGAGGCCATTTCCTCTTGTCCTATCGCCTGTTACCTGGGAGAAGAGACCGACCCCCCTGGCTACACCCTCCTTTCAGGGAGTTGCAGAGAGCGAGAAGGTCTCCCCTCAGCCTCCTTTTCTCCAGGCTGAACACCCCCAGCTCCCTCAGCCGCTCCTCACAAGACTTGTGCTCCAGACCCCTCACCAGCTCCCTTGCCCTTCTCTGGACACGCTCCAGCACCATGAAGAAAAGGTCCACGTGAACCTTGTGGCAATGCAGGAAAATACGCAGGGAACCTCAGCTCCAACATCCGAGGACGTTGTGAAACTGCGGATTGCGTGCCTGGCTGCAGCCTTTTCACAACACGGCTCCGTGCATCTCACCTCCCCTCCACGGCTCAGGGTTGCAAAGCTAAACCGTGGGCTGCAGGGAGGGAGATTTTATCCCACTCAATTCATATGCATCTGTCTGGTACACCACGAAAATAAAAGCAACTTGTCCAGAAGGTTTACTTCTCAGATCTGTGAGCAATCAAAGAGGTGCCTGGGCAGAGATTCCCTCCCTGCAGTGCCAGCCCCGGCATCTGGAGGGACCCTGGGGCAGGAGTCTCTCCTCTCCCATGCACAGAAATGGGTTCATCCCTTCGCCTCTTGCTTAGAGGCAATACAAATGCACAAAAGAAATCCAGGAAAAAGAAATAAAACCTGCCAATACTACAAAACCCACCTGCCAAGGTGGTCTTTGCTTTCATCACGGACAGCACGTTGCTGTACCCATGCTGCACACTCATGTAATTCCCAAGGTTACCCCAAAATGCTCAATTCTCTGCTTATCTTCCACGTTTGATGCTCAGTATTCAGTGGTGGCTGCATCCATCACAGTTCCCCACCTCCACCCTGGCAGGAGCAAAAGCCACTGTGATATCGGCAGAGGCTCCACTTAATCCCCCCTGCTTGGTGCACTCAGCATGGCCACCTCCATCCACACCTAATTCCTGGCAATTCCCCAAAAAGGGCTCAGTGAAGCCGTGCCCGGCTACTGGGGCTCCCCAAAAGCCAAGGGAGCGGTGAGGCTGGCTCCAGCCCCACCGCTCCGTCCTTCCTACGCTGGAGAGAAGCCACCAATGGCTCCAAACAGGTGAAAGCAAACCCACAATGAGGAACCACTGACCTGCCAAATGCAAGCGCTCTCCTTTACCCCACAGAGGCTCATGGGCTCTTGCCTCGTGTCCCGCTGCCACAGCCTGTTATTATGGTCTTCACCAAAAGTTTTATCCATCCACACCAGAGAAACGCTCTGCTGCCGTGCCGAGGACTGAATGAGCGGGGAATTTGCACATCAGCACCTTAGTCATGACTTGTGGCAAGAGGAAAGCAGTGACTAAGAGTACGGCATGACTCATAAGCACCCTTTACAACACCCAGCTCACAAAAATACACCTCCCCGCACGTCAGCTTGTTTTAGAGCACAGCTCCGTCCTCAAAGGGGAACACGCTCCTCGCTGCACACTCACGGTGAGCCCTGCACCGGCCCAGCCATCCCTTCCCGATGCCTCTCCTATCTCAGCACCAAACAGGCAGGAAAGTTAAGGACAAAATATGACACAGATATTATCATAGCTTTCAAACCACAAAACACAGTCTTTGTTGTTTTCTTTTTTTCCTGGTGTGCTATGGACCACACATGAAGCTAAACCTCTTTTCCCAAGGCAGTGCTTATGGAAGCATCTTTCATGGGAGAGGACTCAGTTTGTCCACCACAACCGAGCTGAAACTTTTCAACCTCTTCTACTGTTTATTCCCCAAACTCTCCCTTCCTTCCCACCCACACTGAGCAAAATGACAAGGCGGGGGACAGTTCTGGAGGACGTAATTGGACTTTCCAAGGAGCTTTGTTAAGCATCTCAAGAACAGTAAGAAAAACAAGTGTTGATGTCAAGGTTATTAATCAGTGCTTTGCAATGGTTTATGAGGGTGCTGAGCAACTCTGCAAAAAGATAAAATAAATAATAATCTGTCCCTTCATCATCTTCCTCCAGCTGGACTCACAGCAGCAGAGCTGCTAAACCAAGAGCTGCTTTGGCAAACCTGCAAGGTGCAAGGCATTCGGAGCAGGTGAAAGGGACGGTGCAGTCGCTGCCTGGTGAAATGCCTGTGGTCACGTTTCACAACACAACCAGGGCAAACACTGCCAGCGGTCATGGCCCGGCACCCTTCGGGGACACCCTCATCACCGAGGCTGGCTGCTGCTCTGCCCATTTCCAAGCAGAGCGACACGTTGCAACAGATGTGGGTTTCCCTGCCTTCTCCTCAGCTGTCAAGCACACTTTCAAGAGACAGATCACAACCACCACCCAGGCAAGAAAGAAGGGGTCTGATGGATCAGTTGAGACAAAGCAGCAGGAAGGAAAACAAGAGACCTTCCGACATCGGATTGTCACAAATCTCCTGATAGTAGCTCTGCAGGCAATGCAAAACAGCGCCCACACATCTGTTCTGCCCCTACATGAAGCCTCTAGAGATATTGGTCCTAGGATGCAGGAACAGAGAAGACACCACAGCAGTCATAAAGAACATCCTCAGGCAACGACTGAGTATCACCCTTGCCCAAGGCATTAACTACCTCTCTTCGGGAAGCATATCGTGTACAGAAAAGGGTGGCCAGATCAATGGCCGTGCCTGCTCTGCACAGCCTCAGCAAGAGCTGAGCAAAGCAAGCAGAAGGGCTTTATCCCACCACACCTCGCTCATGCATCGGATCCCGGACCTATAAAATCAAGCTACGGCAATTCAAGCCCTGGATGTTCTCTAAGATGAGACTGGTTTCCCTTCTCCAGTAACTTTGTGCATTAAAAGCAGCCTCCAAACACCGTTGCAAACCATACACTCACCATTAAACAGGCAGAGAAGCCAATGTTTGGAAAAAGTTAAGAAATTTTTCTGCTGTTCCACAGGGACTTGTGGCACAGCTGGGAGCAGAAGGCAAATCTCCAGCTCTCCTGGCATGTTCCTTACCTCCATGCCATCCTCCTGTCAACAGCAGTATCAGCACAGTCAGAAAGGACTGGACTTCTTGCTAGATCTCACCTAGACAGGGTCCCCATCGCCTCCCACTGCTCCAATCCCTACATGTAGCTGACCAAGCAAGATAAACATCTACCATCGCAGGTCCCAAGAAACACCTTCCTCTCTGTCACTCCCACACAGGACGTCAGTAGGGTGCATCTTCAGACCGCCCCGACGGAGGTGGCAAGAGGAACTGACAGAGACCGAGAGGGGAACTGGGAATCCAGGAACCACAACCACGGCAATCCGGGCACAGGGAGGCATCCGGCTTGCAAACAGCTCCAGGATGAGGCAGGCAAAGAGCAAGGCTTGCTCTTGTTAACGTTACATCATGCTGGTAGTGTTACAGCACTCTCAGCCACAGCAGTGACAACATTTAAGCCCTCTGGTTTGAAGAATCCCACGTCCCGAGGGGAACAAATTTGCCTCAAGGTTTCGCCCTGTTTTTGACACATGGCCAACAATTAGCAATGTCACGGGCACCGGGCAAAGCTGAACCTACCCCCCTCAGAAGGGCTCATTGCCCAAAAGGCACCACCTGATCATTTTCTAACAAGACAAAAAAAATAATATTTAAAGTGAGTGAGAAATGGCATAGCACACCAAAGCGCAGTTTGAAAAGTATCTTAAGAGCATTTGTGAAATTGTCTCAGCACCTTGCATGGATGCAAGATCTTTGGGGAACTTCCATCAGAGGTTGCTTAGTTAGAAGCCTTCATTCATCTCTGTTTGTCACAAGTTAAAAAGGTGGACAGATAAATTACAATTTTCCTGTTAACTAACATCAAATAGGTAAACGCATATCCCTTCGTGGAAAGCAGGAATTTGCTGATCATTGCTTTTAGATTTTCACTTGTCCTGCTTTGAGGCACAAGGTTTTCAAAAATCCTAAAGTTTTAAAGAACATAGAAAAAAAACCCATCACCAACAAAAAAACGAATGTATTTTCCTGCTGGGCTGTGAAGCCCGAGGCCGCAGGGAGCCCTCAGGGTGTCACAGCTCAGTGACAGGGGCTTTCCACTCAGCTGGGACAGACTGTGGTTCCCCCACTTGCCTTCACCGCCCTGGGACGCTTCCCTTTCACGGATTTCCTCCTGCTCAGCAGAGCACAGAACACCTCAGCTCCTTCATGCCCAGGATGGTGCTGCCCCAGGAGCAGAGCGTCCCTCTGCAGACAGCAGCCAAGTCGAGGAGATGCCTGAGGCCACTAGCAGTTCCCACATGGTTGGCACGGGGCACATGAGAAGACAAATTGGGGGTCACACAGGCTTTCCTGCAAGGACAAGCACTATTCTTGTCTTAAGGTCCACGTGAGTCCTGTCTCCAACATCCAAAGGACATCTCCTGACCTCCTATGGTGGTGGAGCCCAAGACACCACCATTAGATGGGAACAGAGGGAAGAGCTCAAAGATCAAGTCCAAAGTTGGTGTTCCCAAACAAAGTAGTGAAGGGAATTAGACCACTCTCTCCCGCGACACTGGCCACCTTCAATCCAACCAGCGGGGCAAATCCCTGCCCACCCACCCCAGGCAGCTCCAGTCTGATGCCCCAGGAAGGCACCACCCCTGCCAGCATCCCCAGCATCCTGCCCTGCTCTAATCCTCTCCCCCCAAGAGAGGAAACCCAGCCAGCCACGTAATAAGTTGAGATTTCCCTTTCCATGGTAGCAAATCCCAGCAGCATCTCCTCGAGATGGCTGTGGGCAGGAAAGGACCTGGCTGAAAGTCCTCTATCTTCCCTGCAGCAGGGAAGCAAGGCACCGCTCTGCCTGCACCGGAGAAAGCCCCCGGGGTACCTTCACAGCAGGATAACGCCCTTTCCTGCCCCGATTGTTCCGAGGCTGCTGGCTGAGCATCCCGGGCAGGAAACGGGAGAGGAAAAACAAGCCCCTTCATCCACGGGATCAGCTCATAAACACGCTGCCCAGCTCTGCTGGCAATCACAGTGGGAGGAGGGACACGGACTGCCTCGCAGAGACACGAACCCATGGGTTGGTGCAGGGAGGTGGCTCAGCATTTGGCTTGCTGACGCAGTAGGGCTTAGGGCACTGGGGAGAAAAGGGCAAGAAGTCTGATGAGGCTAAAGAAAAAAGGAGCTTGGGATGATGCTGCAATAGAAGGAAGACCACTTAATTGGGAGTTAAAGCAACTGGGTTCTAACCAGGGGTTTTTCGGGCAAGATCCTCATACAAGCACCCCAGCGAGGTCACCATTTCCCTCGAGGGACACCTCAGCTTTCTGCCTCCTCCGTTCCATCCTCAAAATGGGCAACAGGCAGCACGGGGGCTTTGGGAGACACATCCCCATCGCAGGGGAAGAGCTGGATAGGCGTCTGTGCCGTGCAGTGGAGCAAGCGCACATGTGGTACCTGCTCTTCCAGTGAAAGTGTCTGTTTTTTCTTAGATTACAAGAGAAATCTTGGCTTTAACTATCCTTAGCTTGCAAGATTTTGCTGCCTCCTCTACACCCCATACGGGAGCCAAAGACAGAAACTCAGAGCCGAGAGAGGGAGCAGCTGGAGGAAGTCTTTGTAGAAATCAGAGCAACAAGGGGAGGAACCTGCAGTTTTTAAGATTCAAACTTCAGCCTTCGTGTGTTTACTACTCAAGTAAGTGCTCTGCAAAGAGCAGGGAGATGAAGGTGATAAGATGTTCGCTCAAACCACACAAAGGCATCATATCAAAAGATCCAGGAGGCAACTGGTTTGACAAACATCCTTTCAGGGCGCTCACAAAGGAGCGTGTACCACCCAAACACCCCGGCACCGCGTGGCTTCCTTATAGGGCCTCAGGTTCCTGTCCCGCTGAGCAAGGATGAAAGTTGCTCTTACCCTGATGAGTAAGAGCACGCCAAGCCATGGCAGAGATCGTGAATGACCTTTGCTCTTTGGATTGCAAAACCTCATCACCAGGGAGCCTCTGTTCCCTGAACCAACAGAGGAACAGGCAGCAGAGGAGCAACATGGAGAATTTTTTCCAAAACAGTCTGGCAAAACCCAGACTAAGCCCTTATTGAATCCTGGCCGTGGTAGAACTGACCTAAACCAACCACTGATGAGGCCATGGAGGGCAAACACAAGAGAAAGCCGCTTAAGTGCCAGCATCCACATCTCTGCAAAACCCCCCATACACCTACTCACCCACCCACGCCGCATTGGCTTGATGAGATCTTCACCACTACCACTGCCAGGTAGTGGTACGGGCTTGAGAGGCACGGATAGGATTGAAAAATTTGTCATTATGTCTGATTTCTTGAAAAGTCAGTCGCAGCAGTGCCTGGGTACCCTGCAGGACTGCCACCTTTCCTCATCTACAAAGCAAGGAGCCAAGGAAGTTGGAATAGGACAGACTACAAACGCGAACGACAGCAAGGTCCCCGTGATGCTATCTGCTCCACTTACACATAGCAAAATACAACCCACAGGCAAACAAAACCAGGAAAAGAGATGTTAACCCCCTTCCTCCTTTTCTTGGGGTGCAGAGGGAGGAACGGAAGAGGACACCAGAAATTAAGCATCTTCTCCCAGGACATGAGGGAGAATCTGAAACAAAAAGCTGTAATTTAATGCTGTCTGCACAAGCCCAGCTCAATCACCTTGTACCATCTAGTTTGACAAGTGGGCAAAGGAGAGATGTAGGGGCATGTGGCCATCTCATTCATACTCTGCTTCAAGATGGGACATGAAGACCTCAGTGATGGGTCTCTGAGCATGGCACATCCAGAGCAGGATTTAGGGGGTAAACAAATCACACAGGCTGTTGGGAAGGGGCAGCAAGACAGGATCACCCAGCATGGGGCTGGAAAGGCAGGCTAAGGGGCAAACAGATGCAACTGGGGCCAATGCTGTCAATATTTGCTGCCATGAGTGTACCAATGAATGAACCAGAGCAGAAACACTCAAAGGAGCAGCGCAGACGCAGGGGTTTGGTGGTGAGGATCCACAATACAAGTCTTCAGGAAGCAACACATGCCAAGGAGAAGTCATCCAGACAGAAAGGCACCGAGTCGTGCATGCATAATAGATATTGAGAAAAGACTTCAAGACCAAAATCAGTTTTTCAGAAGACCAAAACCCCCAAAAGGTCAATTGGGCACCAGTTTGAACGAGCACCACAGGAAATCATTTGGCCTTCTGGACACACAGGGTGTCTGGTGCTCCAGTGATCACATTGACGTGCAAAACTCCCACCAGGAATAAGCAGCCCTGCTCATCACCGGCAAACTCCACATTCGAGGTGTCCAGCTACAGGGATGCATCTCTGCTGGGAAGGATGGGACGATCTGCTGGGAGATCACATCAGCATCTGAAGCAACCTATTTCTTGAACCGCTCTGGACAGAAGATTTTCACAGCAATTAGGCCTCTGCTCTGGGATGGCTGGAGCAGCACACAGAGAAAGTCTTGATGTAATAGATGAGCAACAAAGCCATTATATGAACCAGCAACCTTAAAATTGCTGTGGGATTTGCACATAATGCAGGATTCTGAGCAAACTGCAGTATTTGGAAGTGAAATGGGAAAGAGAGGTTTAGGCAGTTGACTTCATCTTAAAGTGGAAAATCAAGCTCATGGCACAAGAAGAAAACCTGCTTCTGGAATAGCAGCATCTGAGCCTACATGCTAAGGGGCATTACTTCATACGGGAATGGTGCAGGTCATTGCTACCATGCTAGCAGTAGGAACAGAAGATCTCATTTATTAGTGGTAAATACCATCCCCAGAAGAAGAGAGGTACCAGCCTGGCAGCCCCCTTGAGATAAAGGTCTTCAGAGCACAGCGGCGCTACGGGACTGGGGTCCTCCTCGAGCAGAAAGGCAACGTTGTTGTCTTGATGAACTGCAAAACCTCATTTACACCAGCGAACGTGAGAACTGGAAAGCTTACTAAGACGTAGAGAGGGCTCCTTGTTCTCACCATGTCTGAGAACCAGGCTGAATGAGAGACTCCCACCACACAGCAGGGAAAGCACCTAACGTGCAAAAGCAGTTTCGAAGTCCTTTTAATATCAAAGAGCACCTAACACAGAAGGGGCAAAGCGGCACCCAGGTTTTACGTCCAGGTTTGGCTGCCAGCTGCCCTCGGGCAGTCCCGCGGTGGGCACAGCAGGGCTGGAGGGGCTGGGGGGCTCCTGGCAGTAATGCGGGGAGGGGGGCTCACCCAGCCCAAGAAATCGAAATGTGAGATGTGATTCATCTCACCAAACTGCCGACAGCTAAATTCAGACACCTCTTTGTGAACTACTTACCTGGGGCTGCTCAGCTCGTGCCAAGGGACATCTAAGGTGGCCACTCGTGTCCTGCCAGGATGTGCCTGTTCCTCTCCACTCAGTGCCAGGTGACCAGCTCCAATGCGGTCACCCAGCTCGTGGCTACACAGAGCTGGACTAGATGGGCCCAGCCACGGACTGAGACCACAAGAGGCTTCTTTGCAGAAAGAAGACCAAATTAATTCACAATATACAGGCAGCAAAGAAAATGGCTCTGTGGGAAGGCACGGTGGTGGCCACCACATCACCCACAGCTGGAGCACAGAGAGCATCCCTAAGCAGCAGACCCGGCAGAGGGTCTGACAGTTAAGTCTCAGCTAGCAAGGGCACATCTATATGGTCACTTCTGCTGCAGCTCCGCCTGCCAGGCTGCTGAGCAGGGACACAGCACACCAGCGAGGAAATGTCCGTGGTCAGAGAGGAAAGGTCTCCAGCTTAGAAAAGTGCTTAAAACCATACTGCAACCGAAGGATGGAGCACAGTCCAAGCTGGGGGCAAGAAAAAAAAACATCCAGGAGAGGCAGAAATAAGGGAAATGCCTCTGGCATCTTCCTGTTATGGCAGCAGCCTCTGGTCATCAATTTTGCGCCTAGTACTTTGCCCGCAACAGCAGACCCACCAAGAAAGCACCAAAGGTTGTCACCCAACAGCTACAACCTGGAGACACGGAGCACCACGCGCCCCGGGGCCGTGCTGCAGGGCAAAGCTGCAGGCAGGGGAGTGATTACAGATCCAGATGGGGACTCTCCCTAACGCAGGGCAGGACTGACTTCTTATAGCTCAGCGTGACTTTCCCAGCCCTGCCCCACAGGCCGCACCGACACTTTCTTCTCAGGGAAAAGCCAACGCTCTGGAGGCTCCGAGCTGCGAGGCAGGAGCAAGACCTGGGGGAGGGCGAGAAAAGGGAGAGGGGAAGAGAACAACCACAAACCTCCACACACATACACACACGCACACATATGTGACGTCGGAGCCGGCAGCGCTCAGCATCACGTAGCCCCGACCGACACCACCAAAAAAAGCAATAGTCCCGTGCATAGAAAGCAGGAACGCCGCGGTCACGGGGAGTGGGTTACCCGGGTGCAGGGCTGCTCAGAAGCATCGAATCATACACAGACGCCCAAGAAACACCTCTCTGCAGAGCTGCGGGGGGAGGAAAGGCTTCCGGAGTGGCTGGGGATAAATATTTTGAACCTCCGGTGAAGTAGGGCAACTGGGTTTTGGGCTGTAGATCCCACAGCACCGGCGCTTTTTGGTGGTAATCACAAGTGGTTTATGGCCCCAGCTCCCCCCGGTACAGCTTTGCTCTGTTCTACCGGCACTAAGTACCCCCGGCTCAGGGGATCGGAAGAGCAAGCCAACAGGAAGCTAAGGAATGCTTAAGACATGTCAGCTCCACACAAACACCTCCATCCAAGCCCTTCACATTGCTGCAAATGGGAATTATTTAACGGGATTTCCCAAATTCCATCCCCAAGATTACCTGCATTAGCAGCCAGAGCTTAAGGCTAACGCTTAGGTGATGAAGATGCTGTGAGCTCCAAAAAAAATAAAACTAAGAAATGCAAACAAACACCTGCTCCGAATTGCAACTGCTTTTTGCTTTGGAGGCTCAGAGATGGAGACTCCATGGAGAGAGAAAAACATAAATATCAGAAGCAGCACCCTAATACTGCACACCTTTGCTGCCTTTTGCTCTGGGATCTGCTATCATTGAGCTGATGAAGTCTCAGACGCATTTTACAGCAGCAGGAGCAGGACTCACATCACTCACCAGCTGGAAGCGAGCCCGTAGGTGCTCCAGGCGTTGGGTACCAACGGCCAAGGATGCAGCTTTGCCGTGTCCCACCTGTGGGTTGGCACGTGGGGTGGCCTCAGGACCAGCCCCAGCATGCCACGGAGATGGCTCTTCAGAGTCATGTTTTCAGAAGGGCATGCATTTAACAAAAGTGACAAATCACGGTAGGGGCAAAAATGGGGATGCAAGAAACTTAGCAAAAAGAACAAAATAATTGGAGAAACTGTTTGGAGGTGAGCAAATTCCTCAGCAAATTGGATTGGATTTCAGCAAAACGCGTCTGCTCGGAGGGTGCGCAAGGCGAGGAGTGGAGAGGGAGGGGGTCTCAAGGACTCAGAACGAAACCTTTCAACCCATCATTTCAAAACAGCGTTTGCACTCATCTGACTGTGATTCAAAAAGTAAAAATCAAGACAGAAAAAAAATGAAACTTCTCATTTCTGAGACAAAATGAGACATTTTCCTCCGCACACCAGTGTTTAGGTTCACGTTGCAATGAACAAGCCCCCAGCAAGCCAGCCCTCCCAGGGACCAGCATCACACCAGTTTGCAATGGCAGCAGCTGGGAAAAATGGTACCCAGGCATCATCAAGGGTGCTTCTGTGCTCATCCACCCACCTTTAGCATCCCCGAGGCAGCTGTAGCCCTGAGCACTGACCGCGCTCCTGCGCCTTGAGAGCTCACCGGGCATTGCGGCTCAATTCTTCACCCCCTATGGAAACCCTGGTGGCTTCCTTGGAGCTGCAGCAAGGCATTCACCCCACGGCATGGGCAGGAGAAACGTCTTGCCCAGGTCTGAGTGGTGAAATTAGGGCATCCCGGCTGAGCACGCTGGGAGGAGGAGAGCCGGGTACTCAGCTCACACCCCGACACATCTTTTTATGAATGGAAAAGCTTTTCAGTCATTTCCCAGCTGGGAAGAGTGAACCAGGAGAGCTGGGCTCCCCGGAGCCCGGCCGCTGACTCGCCAGATGGTTGAGAGCAGGAAGGAGCTCAGCTCAGCGGCACCGGAGTATTGTTTATCTGCTGGTTCCTGTTTTTAGTTTTGTCTCTGTTTTCTTTCTTTGTTCTAAAGTTGTGTTGCAAAGGTGATACCTGGTCTGAATGACATGGGGATTGCTGTGAAGTAAGAACCAGCCCAATGCTTCATGCCCTTGAATTTTCTTACCTAATAAAAGAAGAGAGGCCCCAACCCCAAAGCAACCCATGATCAGATTAACCCCAACACCCTTTGTTTTTAAAGCTGAATTGGAGACAGAGATTAACAGCACTCGGCAGCCCCTGGTATGAAGGCACACCCTGTGCACCTCCAATCCTCCCAAACCTGGTGCTGTCAGCAGGGATGCGTTTCCTGGGTTGAAGAAGGGCTGCCACCAGCTCTCCGTACTGGAAGACCAGTTCAAGCGATGATGGCATTTGCCACCAGCATCTATTTGGGGGCAGGGAGTCGATCAGCAAACTGTCATCCAAGTGCGTCCTTGTTGTCAAAAGGAAACTACAGGGGCGTCGTGGGAGCTGACGCAGGTTCTACTGCTTATGGGCACCCAGATCCTCCTGTTGTCCCACCTGCCAGGGTGTCTTCTGAGTCTCAAGCACAAGGCGGATATGAATGGGCTTTGTCAGGAGGATGCTGCTAGTGAACACCTCTTGGTCATGCCCCTCCCGGGCTCACCACCAGGGTCCTTTTCTTCTCACCAAAAGAAAGGGACAAACAGTGGTCCAAGAGGTGGCCCATGGGCAGCTTGGGGATTTGATGCTCCCTGGTTTTGGGTCCCAGCAGGGCAGAAGAAGCCCTTTAGCTCCCGGAGACAGCAGCACCCCTGAAGAACATGGGGACACTGATGCAACAGGCTCCCCCTTGCTGCCCCTGTACTCCCATGGCAGTGTTGACACCCCCGAGCAGGGCCAGCCGCATCCCCCTCCCCGGGAATCCCAGAGGAGGGCTGGGGGGGGTTCGGGCCCCTCGGCATGGGACTGTGGCTCCCCGCAGCAGCTCTCAGCCACTGAAAGAACAAGCCCTCGCAGCCCCAAGCCACAAGCACAGATGGGAGCGAGCTCCACTCCAGCTGCAGCTCACAAACGCACGTCCTGCCGCTTGCCGAGGAGAGGCCAGGCTACGACAAGCTGTATTTTTAGCAAACCAGGACCAAGGCCCAAAGAGCCATGGTGGCCCAATCGTACTCCTCTCCATGCAGTCCCTGCCTGGCTCCGAAGCCTCTGACCTTGGTTTCAAGCCTGCGGGTCCCCCACTGCCATCCTGCACCCTTATGGGATGGGTACCAGCCTCAAACTTCTCCGTTCCCATCATTTTTAATTCCATTCCCAACTCCATGCCTGGTGGTCCCCATTAGTCCTGCTCGTCACAGCCACCTCCTGGAGCAGCCACAGACCAGGGCGATGGATAACAGCCCTGCGAGGGGCACGGGTTTGGGCAGAACCCTTCCAATGGGACACTGAACACATCTCGCTTTATTAGAGAGCTGCAGAAAGAGAAAACAGCCCCAGTGTTTGCATAGCTTTTAGAGTTTAAAAAATTTACAGTTTCCAGGCTGTGCTTGAGAAACCACGTGTCACAGCCCTGAGACTGAAACACTTGATTCCCAAAGCCCAGATTGGCACCAGATCCCCCCAAAAGCCATGATCTTTGGGAATTATTCACCTCCCATTCCCTCAGCACCAGATTTGGACATTATTTAATGCCTTTATCCTCAAATCACTCCTCCAAGGAAGAAAAACGCACTACTATCCATGCAGTGATGGGGAACCAAGGCTGATGGGGAAAGGCAAAGTGACTTTGCCCAGGTCACCCAGGAAGACTGGTGGCAGGACAAGGGCCACACCAGTATCCCAACAGCACCTTAAACCCGCAGCATTTCACCCTCAGAGCTGCTACAGAATCCCATCACCCTATTTATTCTCTGCTTTTCTCAGCCTTTCCAGCCTTTCTATTTCATCCCCAGCACTCACAGCTCAGGTCACACCTCAGTTTTGCTGGTCACTCGGGGACTGTTTCTTGTTTCTGAGGAGTGCCTAGATGGCCTTTTTTTGAAAACGTTTTTTTTTTAAAAAAGAAACACCACAAGTTCAGCAAAGCGAGGCCACTCTGCTCTGCCAACACACGGCTTTGGGAGGCTTGGAGCAGATCTATGGGCTTCCCACCCCAGCGCTCCAGGGCTGGCAGCTGCCTATTCCCCTTCTCTCTTACCTCCAGGGAGACCTCAAGTTGCTTCTTTGCTTTTAACTTCAAAAATGTTAACTCCAAATAACTGCGAGGTTATTTTGACAGACTTTGAGCTTGTGTCTCACATCTGCCAGCTCCTGGCTCCCCCCAGAAGGAAGCAAAAGACCCAGAGAACTGATGGGGTCACCTCCCCGGGAAACCCACCTCCCTTGGGGAATATACTCCACTCTCCAAATTAACCGGGGAGGTGTAAAGACCTGTCTAATTAGCTATCCTGACCCCTCTGCCTTTCGTAGAAAGGCCAATTAGCAGGCAATTTGCCTCTAGCAGCAGTGGGTCCTCCGTGGGTAAACAACTGCTACTTTTCTGGGAGGGCAATTCTCAAGTGGGTTAAGTGCGAATTGCTTTTGGTCACAGCTTTCTGACATTTTGCTGCTATTTCTGCTCTCCTCCCCAGCTCTTTGCCTACAAAACTCCTTCCAGTAACTGCAGCAGTTCTCCCTCTCTAAACCCTGTGATCGTTTTTACCAGCACAAGCGGTGCTGGCCCCAAATCACCACCGGGTTTTGCTCTTTGCATCAGCCAAGGCACAACCCAGCCCAACTTGAAATAAGCAGTTAGCAGGCAGGGTAACGAGATTAGACAGTACACGTAGCATCCGTGGTTGGTTTTGCCCTCGGATCCCCTAGAGCTGCCGGGGCAAAGTGTTTCCTGAAGCCGAGGGATGGAACATGGAAGCCAGTGCTTTCCTGGAGGCAGCGATGCCCAACAGTCTGTTTGGGTCTGTCTGTTGAAGCTGGAACCAACCCTGGCTTTTAAAAATTGCCGAACATCCTCCTCCCTTCAGAGCCTTTAAACAGTTGTCTCCCATTGGACGCGACACAATAAAAATGAACAGGGACAGTCACTTTAGGAAGCACTACCCCCTCTCCATGAGCACGGGCTTTGCAGCGCTTCCCCCCACGGCAGGGGATGCAATGGCCAGGAAGAAGGACCAGAGACCCTCTCACATCCAGTGACACCAGCTGATGGGGCGCTGGACACGGACTGAAGCAGCCCCAGCTCTGCACTGAGCCTCCAGCCTCCGGAGGAGCAGGATCGCCTTCCCGAGGTGCCATTTCACCCCTTCCATACCAGCCGCTGCGGATCTACCCAGGTCAAACGCTCAACTGAACATAGGAAAAGGGACTCTGGGTCTTCTCCTGTGCATCCCCTTTTAAAAGGAAAGCCTTGGCAACCTCAAGGAACAGGAGACCAAGACAGAGCCACCCCCTGTAGATCTGCAGGACTGGAGGAGGACAAGCCAGCAAGACGCATCTACCAGTCTTTTGCATCACCCCATCCAATCATGGGCAAGTCATTAATTTTAGTTTTAGACGTTTATACCAACAAACGAAGCGCCCTATACACAAGGAGCTTAAACACTGCCCAGCTTAGCACTGCCGCTCTTTCCTTTGAGAGACCCTCGTTCCCCTTGTCCCCAACACAGGCTGAGTGACCCCCACTTTGAACTCTCCATATCCGAGTTGCCCGTTTGTAAATGGGATGACAGAAACAGCAGCACATCGACATCACAAGCATCCATCAGCCTCCCCATGGTGCCCCAGCACGCTGGCACTGGGTTCCCAGGTCACAATAGATGACGAGACCCCAATGCTTGACTCCCTCCCAGACTGCTCACACCTCGAACCAAGAAAAAGACCATGTTGTCTAGTGGTTACAAAGGGAACCGAAAGCCCGCAATAGAAACCAAGAGCTCCGGTGCCATGGTGTGGTGAGTGACCTCTCTGTGCCTCAGTTTCCTCCTCCAAAAGCAGAGACAGGGGCTCTGCTGCAGCGTGCTCTGTTAGATAAAGGTGAAAGCATAATTTTCTTTCATCCTATTATTTCTATTTCATAGAATCACAGAATGGTTTGGGTTGGAAGGGACCTTAAAGCCCACCCAGTGCCACCCCCTGCCCTGGGCAGGGACACCTCCCACCAGCCCAGGTTGCTCCAAGCCCCGTCCAACCTGGCCTTGAACCTCTCCAGGGATGGGGCAGCCACAGCTTCTCTGGGCAACCTGGGCCAGGGGCTCACCACCATCACAGCACAGAATTTCTTTCTGAGATCTCAGCTAAATCTCCCCTCTTCCAGTTTGAAGCCATTACCCCTTGTCCTGTCACTACATGCCCTTGCAAAAAGTCCCTCCCCAGCTTTCTTATAGGCCCAACAGAACCATAGAATGGTTTAGGTTGGGAGGGACTTTAAAGATCATCTAATGATCATCTATCTCCTAATGCAGCCTTCACAATCCCATCTATAACCCTGGCAGGTAAGGCTGGCAGAGCAGGACATGTCAAAAAGCATATTTATAATACATAAAAACATACTGATATTTCTATTTCTAACCCACAAGAACCACTTGCCTTAACCAAGATATCCTGCCACGGGCACCTCAAGAGCAGAGTACTCAGATACCCACCCTCAAACTTTTTGAGCGGTAAAATGATGACAAGCAACCAGAACTGCCCAGGCAGCAGCAAATCACAGAAATAAAGCCAGGCGTGAGAAAACCACGTGCTCTCAATGGCAGCGCACGCAGGGGAGCCATGGATTCCACTGCTAGTATCAGAACTGCCTCCCAGCTCTATTTTTTTTAAAACCCCAATTCCGAAGAAACAAAATACAGAACTGCCTTGTCCAGACTATTGCAGCAGCAGCAACCACTCAGCTCACTGAATCTAATTAACGAGCCAGGAAAACTGTCATTCGTTTGCTAACTACTTCGCCTGGGGTTGCCAAATAGACAGATAAAGGATTTAGCTGGGGTCTATTCCAGCCAAGGGAGCTGGGAACCTGGCAAAGATGGCAGAAGATTAGAGGGGCTAAAAAGAAAAAAAAAAAAAGAGAGGAGGGGGGGAAGAAAAAAAAATCAAAATAGATTAGCACTTTCAAAATGCAAGCATGTAAATCAGCTTACGTTTTATATAATGCCACCCTTGTGAGCGTCTGGCCACGGGTCTGATTACAGCAGCGCGCGAGAAGTCTCGGCTGAGCTGCGTTTTATTTGGGCTCAGGAATCTCACGCCACCAACTCCCTCACAAAAACAGGAGTTTTGTTTTTACCAGCTTTGTAAAGTCTCACAGGAAGCCAATTAGGGGAAACCTGGGAACAGAGGAAGATTCATAATTGCAATTAAGGCTTCAAAGTACTTCTCCCAAGTGCGGCCATTAAAATTAGAGCTGGGGAAGAAAAAAAAAGAAAAACCTTTGAAACATGGAGCTTTCGGATACCTCCCAGGCTGGAAGAGCTTCTCACTCCCATAACAACGCATCACCTGGCAGACACGGAGCTCACCCCGCCGGGGACCCAAGCAGGATACCTCCCCTGCAGACACCTTCGCCGGGGATGCTCGGAGGCTGGCAGGAGGCAGGGACACAGTGTGGGCTGCATTTACCTCCTGCCTTTGGTTTTGGGATGAAAGTTCAGTCCTGTATACATGAAACTCCCCTGCTGAAAATTTTGGCGTCAAACAAAGCCTTTGCTTCACCTCCTCGATGTTCTCAACTCCTAGGACCACTCCTTAACCACCGCAGCATCCCTGGCAAGGACAGAATGGCTTTGCAGACTAGGCTGCCTGCTGGGATACAAGAGATTTGGGTTTAAATCTACTGTAAAAGTGATCCAACATTTGTCACTTCATGCTCCAGACCACGATCCTTCATACCATCACAAATGAAGACGCCCTCTTAGAAGTTCAGCAGTTTAAGCAGTAATCTGGATACTAAGAAAAAGTGTCTAAACAGCTCAAATAACTGTGTTTGCATCACGGCAGAGCTGCTCTGCCTGTCTGCAATCAAACGTGCACCACAGTGGCTCAATAGCCCGACACAAACCCTGCTGCACCTCCACCATGCGCTGGGGAATCCGGCCCTGCAGACACACCTACACCAAAACACTTGTATGGACTTCACCGTCACGATGGGATGGAGGTGGCTCTTTGGGTTTTGTTTTGACTTTTGGAAACAAAAGCTCCGGTTCAAGGTGAAATATCACTGGGGAGATGCTCTCCATGATGGATTTTACCCCCACCCTCTCAGACAGAAAGCTGCAGCCGTTTGGTTTGGCTTGAGACTCACAACCCAATCAAGCAAGTGACGGGAGCTGAACCACAGTTTCTCATATTAGCAACCCCAAGACAGGCAAAACCTGAAAATATTCCATGATCTGCCCAAATCGAACCTGTTTTGACTCATACCCTCGGCTTGGCCATTTCAGTTTGGGGTAGAGCAGAACAGCCCTACTGGTAGAAGTTCAGTCCTCCAGCAGCAGCTGATCTAGATCAGGGCATTTTGCACGTTGGAAGATGTCAACGATACACACAGGACCAGTCAGACACTTCTAACCAAGCCAACAGACTTCTTACATCTGGGGGGTTGTGTGGTGGTGTATATTCCATAAAGTTCTATCTATCCATCTATATATATTCCGTAATCTTATATCTAGTCCTTCTCTGGCAGAAAAGCTCAAGCAGGGGAAGCACAATTTGCAGGAATAACACATCCGCACTAGGACATGTTGCAGCCCAGCACTGTCAGTTATGGGCTGCCCTCCTTCACATCCCTCATCGGCAGAAACGGTGGTGGCAGCCCATGCCATGGCCCCGAACGTGTGGACTCACTCCTCCAGTATGCCCTTGGCAGGAGAAAGGGTTGAGATGAGCTGAGAGGAGAAAAAGTAACTCACCCAAGGTGTCAGGGCAAACCCCTGGTAGATCTGGGAGGAGACCATGAAGGTTCTGCAGCAGCTGTAGCACTGGACTCACAACCGCTCCACTCTGCCAACACTCACAGACACTTCCCTCGTGACAGCACCTCCTCTCTAGACAACACTCCCAGCAGCAGCTTTTCTTCCAGCCCCTCCCAACCTCACCCTCTCTCCAAACAGTCTGAGAACATCATGCCTCAGCAGGCAGCAGAGCCGAGGTGAAGATGCAAAGGCTGCTCTCCTCGGCGGGGATGCAGGCTCCTCCTTCCACCAAGCGCACCAAAGCCCTGGAGCTGCAGCAACACTTGTGGCCAGCACAGTCTGGAGGAGGAAAGATCTGCTATGGCTGTAGGTGGGACCCAGGAGCCCACACAGGCAAAGTGATGCTCAGTCACCTTCATCCATAGCGTGCCTTCAACTGCTTTTCCCCATGTGTCCACATCTACCTTCCCCCATGGCCTCGCGTACCCCTTATGCCACGGCTGAGGATTTTGTGGGTGAGGCTCAGGGTCTACTGCAGGATCTGCCGTGTGACCTTGGAAAGTCATTTGTGTATCTGGAAATGTATTGGCTTTAGGTATTTTTGCATAAGCTACTTTCCCTGTGGTGTTTTTGCCCTGCTGCTGAGCACGTAGGACTCAGTAATCAAATGAGGTCAAAGAAAATTCCAGCCAAAACCCCGGCAGCAGCTGCTGCAAACAGCCAACAGCATCTAAGCGAGCACAGCCCGGGCTTGGACGATGGATCTCCCTCTTTGGTAGCACAAGACAAACCATCACAGAAAGTGGGAATAATCCTGTGGGATTAAGCAACCTGCCACAACCAGGGCTGACATCTAAGACAACACACGGGCAGGCAAGGACACGGACTGCTAGTTCCCAAGGGCAGAAGAACTGGAGAAGGTGACTCTCCAGAGTGAAGACTGCAGAGCCTACAGCCCACCCATCCTCTGCCTCTCATTATGCACCAAGCAGACTTCCCGTCTGAAGAGGAAGCCACAAGCCATGCGGCTGAATCCATCTGCACCCCTCCCCACCAGCCGAAGCCGAGTGCTCCACCGCGGGCTCGCCCACTGAGATGGTTTCCAAGAGCAACCTACACTTCTGCATTTTTGACAGAGATCTTCTTACTTCACCTTCCCGCGTGCTGGTGCCAAAAGGAGAAGTGCTCTGAAGCCCAGGGGAAGTTGTGCCACCATTTCCTATTCTGGAGGATGATTTCACTCTCCTGCCACATCCGAGAGCCACACGTGGCACCCGCCACGCTGCCCAAATGAGCTGTGAGGCTGTTAACATGCAAAGGGCTCTGGTTTGGGCCAAGAAGTTCCAGGAAACTCAACAGTTGCGTTCAAGAAAATATAAAAATAAAGACCACACTGAAATGATCTGGTCAGAAATAACTGCGCGGTCCCTTGGTGCTCATGAAGCTGCAAGATACCAAAGCAGCACACGTGGCTCAGCGACGGAGAGGCTGGAGAAGCTGCAGTCCAGGTCCAAGCAATGACATTCCGCACTCCCCTAAACGATGACATGCTCAGTGAGGCTGGGCTCAAGCAACCCTGGGGTCCTCTCTTCTTGTTTGGAGGCGGTCAGTTCCCTTGGCCGCTTCCCATGGCCAAGCAGCACCGTCTACTGATGGGGGAAGAGCAGATCCAGAGCAGCCAAGAGACCCGCTTCTCCCCACACATTCATGGAGCTGGACTCTTCCCACCTCAATGCTAAAGGAACAGCGACGTGCTGACCGACCACTGACAAATATCTGAAGGGAAGAATTTTTCTACCATTTATCGCCAGGGTTTCCCCCTATTTGCTCAGCACAGGCATGGGGGCCAGGACTTACACTCCCCCTGAGCAGCTTGGGTCCGTCTTCCAGTCTGGATGGCACATTCAGGCATCACTCCATATGTAGAAGGCTTTCCTTACAGCCATAATAGCTTGGGTTTCTGCTGACACCAACAGAAGTATCATCCCCATTTAGAGGGCAGAACCTCCTGCTTCTCTTCCCCAAGGGAGTTTGATAAGCCCCATTACCAGAAGCTTTCTACAGCACGGCTAAAGCATGGATCAGGTCTTAACATATTCCCTGCTTAAAACTTACTGCCGTAGCCTTATCACCAGAGAGGCACCTCTAGATATTTTTAGAGGTAATATCTGCTAGCACAGGAATTACAGTGCATTAATTAGCAGAGAGACGCATACTGACAGTCACAAGGTCAAAACACAACATCCATAATTTACACCTCGTTGGAAGTTACTGAGGAAACAGAACATAGAAGAGCCATCACAAGATCTGCCATCTTTAAGGGCTCTGAGCACAGAGGCTCCCATGTCCCCAGAACAAACAGGGAAAATTTGCTTTCTCAGATGGACCAAATCCTCACGGACAGAAATCTCCATGGGGGCTCTATGGCCATGTTGAAGCAGTCCCTAGAAGATAACTCACAGTTTGCAAGGCCATTGTCCTTCAGTCTGATGGCTCGGGGTGGGGGGGGGGGCGGGAAAGGGGTGGTCAACATTTGCTCTTCTGGGATAAACTACCACGAAAATTTGTCTGCATTTTGGTATCAGTGGTCATTCATGCTCCTCAACAGACACACACAGCCTCAGCCTTTCAGACGACAGGGGTACCTTGAACCTGAGAGATGGAGCTGCCTTTTTTAATGGCTAGTTCGAACTAGAGAAAGTTGTAAGTTGATTGGTCATACAGATGGGCAGATTCACTTTCCTGAGCTATCTGGATCGTTCCTCAAGAAGTTCATAACCTGACCCCACCCTAACCAACCTCTCTTCTCCCAGAGCTTCCTCCACTGGGCAAAAGTTATTGGCAAGGAAGCGTCGCAGTAAGTGAGGCTGCGGCAGGACTTCCCGCACTTCCCACTGCATGCCCGGACAGCATCAATAGCAACAACCAGCTGCAAGCTCAGAGGAATGGACCAAGAGAAGGTTATCACTCAGGTTCCACCACTACCGAGCAGGACAACCCTTGCTAGATGAGTGGATGAAGCACAATAACTCAGTTCCCCACGAAAAAAATCCCCAAAGCGCAGCTGCTCAGAGAGGAAGAGAGGATGACTGCGGGATGCAGGACTGACAGCAAGTTGGTACTCACCGCCATCTAAAGAAGAAAACCGTGCCATTAACTTGCCGACAAAATGCTTGATCATGACAAGGATCCAGATTAAATTAAGCCATCCAGAGCTGGTTGATGGCTAGGTCAGGTGCACTTTGCTTAGGTCCAGAAGGGGCTTTTTCGTATGCACAACGACTGGTTAGACTTTCTGTCAGACTGGTTCAAACCTTCTCTGAACACCCTGGACCCCCAGCAGCCCTGCTGGCATCCCCACAAAGGCTCTTCCCAGCACACCAAAGTGCCTGGTGAAATGAGGAAAGCCTTTAACACCCTGAATACCTTTGTGAACCTGCTGCACAGCCAAGAATATATCAAGGCAAAGATGACCAGCCAAAACTCTTGGTAGCTTGTTTCTTACAACAATGTAATTAAGGCTGGCAAATTCAGGATTAACATGCAGAGCCAAAAAAGGAAAAAAAAATGTCAGAGTCCAAGGCATGAGGCAAGATAACTGAGCAAAAAAAATCATCCGGTGACTTTGGAGAACCCACATCAGCTATTTGCTCTGCTGTAAAGCTCCGTGGTGACACTAGGTCTATCCCAGGGGTAGGATTCATTGCCTCTAACTTTACCTATGCAAAAATGAGGTGAATCTCTAAGCAAATCGACATCGACAGACAGAGAGAGCACCTGGTATGGAGGTCAGCCCATCCCATCCAACTTCAACCCTTCTTCAAGGGGAGATGGCAGACAAAAGTTAAATTAGAGGCCTCAATTTTTAGGGAGGGATCCTTAAGCAGGACAACTCCCATCCTTATTCTCCTAAACTGCTTCCCACATGCAAAGCAGGAATAATCACACTTCCTTCCTCAGCCAGCAGTTGCAGAACCAAATGTTTCAAAGCCTGTAAGAAGCTCAGCTAGTGCAATAATGGGAACATGGAAATTGCAATAGACTCACTTAGTTTAGCTTTCACTTCTTAACCCCCCCCCCCAAAAAAAAAAAAAATCTGATTCATAACAAACAAAAGCAGAAGCCGACATTTTTGTAAGTGGCTTTAGCTGCTCAAGATCCCCAGGTCTCCTCGCTGGACTTCCAGGTGTAAGCTCTGAGGAGGAGTGCCAGAGGCTGGAACGAGCAGCTCTCAATAAACCACCGGCCCAAGAAAGCTTTACAAGCATGCCACTTTCAGGTCTCTGCTTTAAAAACAGAGAGTTATTTCCACCTTTGAAGATGGAGAGTGTGCTTTAAATCTGCCTAAGGTCAACTTTATGAGGCTATTTCACAGATGAACTACGTTCGAGTACTGGTAAGCCAGAAAACACAGACAAATAAGAGAAAATAAATGCATCATTACTTAGTTATTTGGGGCATGTGAGGGCTAGCAATAGATAGTCATAGATACCAACAGTCCAGCACATGTGGGACAAGGCAGCAGAGGTCTCATTTCCATGCCAAAGCTGCATTACATCTTTGGCCAGTAGCAAAATTGCCATCAACTGTGGCAGGATCAGTCATGGACCCTCTGACCGGACGTTATCGAAGAAATCAACTGAACTGTGCCGATAGCCAAGCACCCCCATTGCTCCCGGAGGGAAGATGGAGTGTCTTACGTAACCTACTAAGGCTGACGCATAGAAGCGGGATTTGAAGTAATGGCCAAGGGGCGAGGAAGGCTCCAGCGCTCAACTGCCCATGGGAGGATCATCGCTGCACGCTGCCCTTTGGGGCTGTCATGGGCTCTCCTCTCTTGAGTCATTTTTTCTTTTTCCAGTCATTTTTTTAATAAGAAAAAGTTAGACAAGCAGGTGGGGCTGCCCCTAAAATGTACAAAACACAACCACAATAAAATTTTAGTGATTTCAGAGTGAAACCGCCATCACGTTATCAGCCTGGTAATGAACTTCTCATCACAATATTACTGACTGGACTCCAGCTCCAGGGAGGTGCTCCAGGAGATTATTTCCACTTCATGAAGCAGGATAGTCAATCTCCTCCTATGCCTGCCTGGAGATACGGAGGTAAAGCATACTGCAAAACATGGTGCAAGAGCTGGAAGGAGACACACAATACCTGGGATTGAGTTTGCAGCCAGGGTCAACTTCTGGTCCCACCAGGACAAGTCCAGAGCAACGCACTGGTTCTAGTTTTAGCAAGGAAGTCACAGGAGGTAGCCAGAACCTTCACGTGGACCAGCAGCCTTGGAGGTCGCAGGGCTGCAGGCAGCGCCAGCAACCCCCAGGCAATTTTTAGCTATTGGAGAGGAACAGGGTGATCACAGAAACAAGGTGATGTGCATGAACCACCGACCCCATCATTTGCAGGGGATACCATCAGATCAGCTTCATGGAGACCACATACCACTCATGAGGCTGTGGCGCTCACGCAAAACCCCTCTGACCCTTCCAGAGTCTGTCCCTGTGCAGTAATAGCTGCAGCTGGATAAAGTAACAGAAAAGGGGTCTCAGCAAAGTGTATTAAGAGCAATTTGGAAACTGGAATCCAGGCAAGTTCAACAAGTGTTGGATTAAGACAAGTACATGCTGGTTTCGCAGCATCACCACCACCTTCCCCATCAGCAGTGCTGGCAGCAAGTGAAGGCGTGGGATGAAAACAAAGGAGACCCCTTTTCCAGTCCCGGGGTCTCATAGGAACTGGTGGGAGAGAGTGAGAACAGCAGCAGCTCATCAGTTGTGGGTGCCGGCTTCAGCTTTTCAGGTACCAAATTTGCAGTGGGGGCACAGCACCCATCCTGCTTAACACTGGGCACTGAGAAGACCAGTAGTAGATTTTAAGAAGCCAAGGGACCTTCCAGAGACAGATATGCAACAGTAATTGAGTGGGGATTACAACATTTTGCATCGGCTTTGCATCTCGACTGACCTGAGCTCAAACCAGTCATCTGAAGGTTTGTCGCTTCCATATTCAGGCCTGAATTTTAAAGCAACTCTGCATTTCCTTGAGAAACAGAAGCAGCCTGCGACGCATCGCAGACTCTAACAAGCTGAAGGCACTTGCAAACTATGCTGGGACCTGCGGCGAGCGAGCGATTCCCTTGCCGCGAGGGCAGCAACGTGAATGAGGCGGCTACATGGAGACCATGACCAGCGTTAGACCCTAGCAGCAATGCTAAGGGGAAACTGAAACCACAACAGCACGATAGTGTCCAGCGCAGAATTGTCTGCAAACCTCCCTACCAGCCATTCTGCAAACTGAGACTTCCTCTTGACTTATTTTTAAAATGTTCTTTTTTACAATTACCATTTTTTTCAGGACAGGATCTACTGTATTCTTGACAAACAGATAACGGGGGAATTCCACTCGCTACCCCTTTAAAGCCATGATGTATTTTGATGCCGAGAAATACAAATCTCTAGATTAGTCCCACCGAGCCATCACCGAGAAGAGCAGTTGAGATGGTACCTTCTCTCTTTCTCCAAAAAGACATTTCTCTGTAGGCAACCCCAGTGACTCACTGCAGGTCCTTTCAGAGGTGCTCTTACCATTGGCAAGACCCTGCCTTCATCTCCATCTCCAGCTAAAAACATGGGCTGCACCCTTCATCTCCATATCCCATTATTTTTAGCTCCTGTAACGCAACACTCTTGAACCTTTCAAGTGTCAAGCTTTGGGAAGTGAAAAGCACAGGGAGGATTGTGTCTTCCTGACGTTGTTAGAATAAGGTCTACTACTTTTTGCAATGATTTCTGAAGGAAAATGGAAAAGTCCCATTCCTGGAAATGCTGAAGGACAAGCTTCAGATTGAAGGACAGGGAGAAAATACGCCCTGCTCTGCTTCAAACTGAAGGGCACATGCCCTGCTCTGCTGGGGGTAGGAAATGGGATAAACTCAATCACAGAAGGCTGCTATAAAGGGGAAGAGACTTATCTGCGCCCATGTCCTTGAAGGCAGAACATGCAGCAACAGACTCATATCGAATGACAGGGGGTGAGTGGTCCCTGCCCCAGGGCCAGGCAGGGATCCTCAGCCACCCTTCCTGTCCGATGGCCCTTCCAGGCTGCGCTCCTCAGCCCCCATTGCCTTTTCAGTCCTCCTGCCTCGAGGCAGACGAGCAGCTACAGAAGCCTGTGGGAATTTCTTGGATTTCACCATTGTAAAGTACATCTTGACACTCAACAGTAACTTCCTAAAAAAAAAAAAAATACCAAAAGAAGACAAACAAAAAAAAATCCAGCCCTACCCTGTGCTTCTTTTTATCTCCCTTCCATCAACGCTTTGCTCACTTTCCGACACACCAGACCAAGGCTGGCGGGTTTCAGCAGCCCGCGCTTCGCTTTCTGGCCAGGAGCACAGAGCCAAGCCCATCTCCTCTCCTCTTGCTCTCGTCGGCAACAGCAGCTCTGCCGCCAGAACCACGCAGCCAGCAACATCCCTGGCATCCAAACACCCCACTCCGCCAGCCCACAGTGGGTGCGAGGAGATGACCCAGGACATCAGCAACCCCAACCCCGTCCACCACCACTCTATGGGCTGTGTGGGTTTGGCAAAACTCAACCAGGGTAAGAAAAGCCTCTATTTTTCCTCCTCAAAAAAACAGCAGAAATGACACATATCTGATCTGAGTAAGAAAAGACCAGTTATACATACTCACTTTTCAGAGAGGAAATGTACTTGTTCCTGGCACCAATTATGAAAACCCCTCACCACATGATGCAAGAGTTTATTTTAGCTTGTATCAGTCTTTATCACACCAGTGAAGGTTAAAGTTTCACCCAACATCACGGTCAATTACAAGCTCAGTGTCAAGTTAAGCCCCAAGAAGATTTAGGCTGGAGACAGCGCTGGTATTTGGCCCAGCCCAGCCGGGTGCCATCAGCGGTATGTAATGGAAACTCCGGGGTTGCTCTTCAGGGAAGGTGGAAGTTCAGCAGAGAAGTGGTTGTGTGTCACAAGAGAGGACCAGGGGAAAAAATAAAAAATTCAGCAAATGCATAATTTGGGGAGGGGGGGAAAGGTGTTTCCCAAAATAAAGGCAGCAGCCCAAGCTGCCCCTGCCAAGAAGGAAGTGAAGGACATTACAGAGTGTCAAACAGTTCCTCCCAACACTCCCTATGGTGGTTGTCCAACCTAGTGGGACAAACCACAAGGAGACATTCTTGTTGGAAGGGTCTTATGGCCACTCACATGGGGCAAAGGGAACAAGACTCCAGGTATTTCCATGCACAGCAGGAGACACCCTCCCGAAAGCATATGGGACACCTGGGGTTGAGGTCCATGCCCAGATGTAGCAGGCGCTGAGCTCCCTCTCAAGCTGAAGACTTCAATGAGGCTGAAGATGCCGCAACAAAGTCTTCAGCTTGGGATAGAGCCCAGCACCTACTACCTCTGGGCACGGACCTCATCCCCAGCTGTCCCACATGCTTTCTGCGGCAGTTGCTGTGTACGTGGGGCTTCTTTGGACATTGCCCTTGGGGAAAATCCATTTTTACCATGCAAGGTTACACGTGGGTGGCACTACCGTATTTAGGATAACATCAAACACAACGGGAAACAGTGATACCGCAATATCATGAAAAATGCTCATCAGCTACACTTTGTTCCACTGACCCAACACTTTCCTGTGCCTCTCTAAACCCTTCCTAAGATTTCTTGTCCCCCAAAACCATGGCATATTAATCCCTACTCTCCTACACCGGCTCACAGGGAGGGGTGCTGGGGTTTTGCGGGGTTGGTTTGGTTTTGTTGGTGTTTTTTTTTTTCTATTGCAAAATCATCTATTCGCCTCAACTGGGCCAGGGACCATCCCCATCATGCAACCGAGCAATGTGGCGTTGAGAATACACAACCAAGGGTCCCTCCCGGGGCTGGGGGGGACGACCCCAACCTCTGCCCCACGCTGCCGTCCCCCCGCAGCTGCCTTGCGATGAAGGACAGAGAGAGCTGATGCTAATTCCTTCAGCCTATTCGGAAAAACAAGTTTACACATGAGATTTCGATTGGCTCCGTCCCTGCTTAACTACTCCAGCTGTGAAACAAAGTAAGTGAGAGACAAAGCACTACAAACAAGCAGCGTGACCATTTGAGAGGGCTTTTTGTGAGCTTTAGTGCCAAACCCACTAAATAGATTAACTTACAGCATAAACAAGCAAGTAAATCTTTCCCCCAAGGCCCTGTGTATCCAAAGGAAGCTTTAGAAGTTGCTTCCTGCCATTGTGGAGGCCCTGCTGGGAACCCAGGAGCCTTTTCAGTCCCTGGCTTGGTTGCCCAAAACCTTCAATTTACTTCCAGCACCGCTGGCTGCAGCACCACAGAAGACAGATGATGGCAAGGACGGGTTTTGGCTCTTCCCCATCACCCTCAGACAACCGGGACCATGATTCACACCCGCTTCCAAATCTCACGGAAGGGTTTGAGCTCCACTTTGACCAGAGGACTCGGTACAAGTGGAGCACCACCATCATAATTGATGAGAAGAAAGGAAGTCTCCAAACAAGGAGACAGACCAAGGAGAGGTGGGCATCCATCCAACAGTGGGATGACCAGCAGTGGCCAGCCCCACCAGGCTGCTCAGCCCCCGAGCATCTTCAAACAGCCTGCAGCACTGAAATACCACAGCAGCATCCACACTTCCCATTTGAGGGGGGAATGACAAGCTTAGGGCATAAAACCTTTCGAAACCCTGTGTTCACCTCTGGGAAGAATCAGGCTCAGGCTGTGCCGGAGGCCACTGCTGCATTCCAGATGTGCCAACCCCTGCAGATGTGGAGAAGGGCAGGCTGCATAAAGGGAAGATGCTGGGACTGGAGAGCTCAGGGCCATCCCATCACAACAAATGAGGTCCAAGCCCCTGGGCTCTCCCTGGCTGAGGGCAGGACCTTGAGGTGGACCATCCTTTGGCCTGGCCTAGTACAGTCACCAGAGCTACATCCCCATCAGCCCAAAAAGCCATGGAGAAGACAAGCTGAAAGGTTGTTTTCCACCACTCTCCATCCCTTTTTTCTGGCACAGTGACTACATTTGCCAGTGACATGACAGCTGCGAGGGACACTGAGAGCACCCCACCCATGATGTGCCTCCAGCCAGGCTGGCACAGCCCCAGCCAGCTGGTGTCCCACATGGAGAACAAGTCCCCAAATCCCCCCAGGCACACATCAGAGGAGCAAGAGGTGTAAGAGCCCAGGCAGCAAATGCAGCCTGAACCCCTTCCAGCCCCCGCTTCCCCCCATGATGGGCAGGAGCATCATGGCACACGGGGCCAGACCCCTGGCTCAGCTCTTCACTAGGAGCCGAGGTCCTGGGAACTGGCACGACGGTGACTGCAAATGCCCAATTTCCACACAGTCAAAGGCAACTTTCTTCATCCTAAAGCATCCCACTCATGGTGACATTCTGGTTGGAGACCAGTAGGTGGAATGCACCTATCCTACTCACTATCCTGCCATCACTACTAAAGTCAGCGCCACAATCCAGCAGCTCAGCACCCACCACGAAGAGGTCCCCAGGCTCTAGGTGTGCTCTGTACTGGCAGACATGGATTTAGACCCACACAGCCATTCCTTCACACCATCTGAGCTTCCTCACCATCATTCAGGCCAGATCAACCTGGGAACAATTTGCATTTAACGAGCAATCCTTCAGGGACGTCAGGCTTGTTGGCTTTGATTGCAATCCAGCTAATTGATCCAGGGAGGCAAACCTCCAGCAGAAGCCCTCTCAGATAAGCAGGATGCACACGCAGGGATGAGGAGGACCGGGGATGCCACCCAGACTGGGCCTGCAAGGCTGAAGCTGCAGAGTGGTGTTCTCCAGGGGTCAGTACTGGGTCCAGTCCTGTTCAATATATTCATCAATGACCTGGATGAGGGGACAGAGTGCACCCTCAGCAAGTTTGCTGATGACACAAAGCTGGGAGGGGTGGCTGACACACCAGATGGCTGTGGCCACCATACAGAGAGACCTGGACAGGCTGGAGAGTTGGGCAGAGACAAACTTTATGAAATTCAACAAGGACAAGCGTAGGGTGCTGCACCTGGGGAGGAATAACCCCATGCACCAGTACAGGTTGGGGACTGACCTGCTGGAGAGCAGCTCGGTGGAAAGAGACCTGGGAGTCCTGGGGGACAACGGGATGACCATGAGGCAGCAATGTGCCCTTGTGGCCAAGAAGGCCAGTGGCATCCTGGGATGCATCAAGAAGAGTGTGGCCAGCAGGTGGAGGGAGGTCATCCTCCCCCTCTGCTCTGCCCTGCTGAGGCCACATCTGGAGTGCTGTGTCCAGTTCTGGGCTCCCCGGTTCCAGAAGGACAGGGAACTGCTGGAGAGGGGACAGCAAAGGGCTACCAAGATGATGAGGGGACTGGAACACCTCTCTTGTGAAGAAAGGCTGAGGGAATTGGGTCTTTTTAGTCTGGAAAAAAGATGACTGAGGGGGGATTTTATCAACGCTTACAAATACTGAAAGGGTGGGTGTCAGGAGGATGGGGCCAGGCTCTTTTCAGTGGTGCCCAGGGACAGGACAAGAGGTAACGGGCACAAACCTGACCATAGGAAGTTCCATCTCAACATGAGGAGGAACTTCTTTCCTGTGAGGGTGGCAGAGCCCTGGCACAGGCTGCCCAGAGAGGTGGGGGAGTCTCCGTCTCTGGAGACATCCCAAACCCGCCTGGACGCGTTCCTGTGCCACCTGCTGTGGGTGACCCTGCTCTGGCAGGGGGTTGGACTGCGTGATTTCCAGAGGTCCCTTCCAATCCCCATCAGTCTGTAATTCTGTCAGTTTGCTGGGTTTGACTGCAAAGCCTCCGCACCCGAGAACCGCTGTCGCTCCGTCAGGCAGGCAGCAGGAGGCTGCGCCCGGCGTGAGGACAAACTTGCAAGGTTTATCGACACAAAGACACCGAGAACGAAGAAACATTTGCGAGGTTTCACATGTACAGACTGCCAGAAACAATGAGAAAAGGGAAATGCCACCTGAAAGGATGAGAGCTTGTTTGCAGCAAAGCCTCTGAGGCGAGTGTTTAAATAGACATAGAGCGATGGGGGAAGCAGCTGAAAGGGGAAGCGTTTCATCCTAATTTGAGACAACAAAGAATGGGCCTTTGTGGAAAGGATGAAAAACACTTTTGCAAGCTGGAGACAACACCGCCTTTCTTAAAGCGTGCACACACCAGCCGTACACCCATCCACACAGCGCTGCCTTTGAACAGACATTAACACAGTATTGAAAATACTTTGACATTACAGCACAAAAACCTCCACCATAGGATAAAAAAAGATGACAAATTCCCTACCACCACAGCTGCTAAGGACAGTCACAAGATCGGGGTGAAGCTGAGCCCGTCCTGCTCAGCCAGAGCAGCGTTGTGACCGGGGGGGATGACGGTCCGGCATGCCCTGCTGTTCCCAGCCACCCTCCTCACACAAGCTGCTCGTGCCGGGCTCTGCTGGCTTCTGCTTCAACCCACCCCGAAAATAAGGACCAGCAGCATTTTAGGAGCACCCGAGCTGCTCTCCCCCCAGGCACTGCGGGAATTCTGAGCAAGGAGCCCCGTCCCCATCTCTCACAAACCCGGACGGTCCCCCTGCAGCTCTGGGAGTCATTAATAATTGTCATGGCGCCGCAGGACAGCATCACCCAGCCAGGTAGCGTTTTCCTATTCCCCTTTTAACTCAGCAAGAGGGTGATGCTCACATCTGTTGGCTAAAAAAAAAAAACAAACCATCTGCAGCCCTTTTCACTGCCTGGGCCAGGTGGGGAGGGAGCGCTGGAGCCCGCTCTTCCCCGGGCATCAACGGAGGGTTGGCCAGCCCCGTTCCGGGAATGGTGCGGCACAGGTGGGAGTGCTGAGCACACAGCTGCTCCCGGCAGGATCCGGCCCCTGGGCTCTCTCTTACCAGCAGGAGACTGGAACCCGAGTGAACTCTCAGATAGGGCAGGTTATGGTTAAATACGTCAATCGCGCTTGCAAGGAGAGGACATCTGAGCCGAAAACAGCCAAGCCTCGAACACGAAACCCCGCCACGCCGTTTCCAAACAAACCGCACTTCCCCGTAGCATCGCGCTGCCTTCGCGCCCAACGGAGCCAGCGCTCTTACAGCTCTGCATCTGCGAACTCCGCTGAGCGTCCGAGCATCCCCCGCTGCACCACGCCGGCAAGGGATCGGATCATCCAACCGCAAGCCCAAATTGCCTTTTTTTTTTTCTTTTTTTTTTTTTTTCCCCTCTCTCCAGAGCTTGAAATCAGAGATTAACAAGTCTGAAGGAGCTCATGCCTGGCCACTCATGTATTCCAGATGCACATGCTATAATCGCGGCTTGCCAAACAGGATACGAGGCGTAAGAAAATAAAGCATTTTATCTTCAAGCTTTTCCAAGAGGGTATTAGAAACAATGGGGAGGAAATACAAAATTAACACTAGAGAAGAGCAATTGGCAGTGCCCCTTGCGAGTCTGTTCTTCATTACAAGGCTGCCTATTCAGTAGCTTTCATTAGGAAAATCGCATCACAGAGCCATTCCCAACAGTGTCCCTATTTCCTAATTAAGCTTCGCCAAAGAGCTGCGTCTTTTAGTTACTGCACAGCATACAATCACCACAATTACCATTTCATCGCACCCTGGCTGCTGAAAACCCTGCAATTAAAGCATCCGAGGAGTCACACAGGCGCGTCATTGGGGAGACAAGTTCTCACGTCGTGCTAATTGGCGGCCAAAGACAAGATCAGAAAAACAGGAACGTGGGTTTTTGGTTTCCATGCTGGGAAAGGCGCCGGGGAGCTGCAGCCGCTCCCCAGGCTCCCACCCAGGTGAAGAGGGCTCGGTGCCAGCGGCGAGCACTGGTGAAAGGTCCTCTCCCACCCCTCCGGGCCGCAGCACAGGGCAATGCTCGCCGCATCCTCGAGCGTATCACACCCGTGTCACCAGGTGAACAACCCCGACCCAACACACGCGGCACAAGGTGGACGCAACCTTGGGTGGTTTGTAAAGGTCACCTGGAGACCCCCCAATGACAGCTTTGGATGGGTAGGAGCCTCGCAAAGAAAGGGCTGGCAGCGGACCAGTGACAAAAGTGTCCCCACACCACCTCCGGCCATGCCAGATAAGGCAAGGATGGGGAGTTCCGCAATACCAAGCCTCTTAGGGAAGTAGAAGGGAAGTCTTGTAGAGAGGAGGGGAAGAGCATGAGCTGCAGCCATGGAGCCTGGATCGCATCCACAGGTCACATTTTCCTCCTCTGCAGTCAGGAGTGACATTTCCACCCCAAAACACCCCCCCAGCAGAGCGTGGCTGCAACACGCGGAGCTGCAGCCAGGGAAGACCTGCCGGGCTGCGGTGTGATGCCCGCCGGGGGGCCATCGTTTCCATAGGAACCTCATCCCCCCGCCCCATCCTCTCACCTACTGCCCAGCCCCAAGTTCAAAGCAGAATTCAGACACAGCAGGAGCCTCCCGTCGCTTATAACCAACCTGGGCGCATTCACCTGAGTGGCAATCCCCCCGGCAAACCCACGCGCAACTTTCCACTTGCAAAATAATAATGCAAAAACGGGCAGCCCCGCCATGCCAGGAACAGCTCAGCTGCCACCCAAAAAAAGAGAAGTCGAAACTACCCCAGGTGAGCTGCAGCATGGCAAGGCCACAGCGGTCCCCATGCCACCAAGAGGGTGATGCCTGGCCAGAGCATCACGCTGGTGGCAAAGCCACTGCAGCGTTTGGCATCCCTCGGCCCCAAGGCTGCTGCAGCACAGGCAGCACATCCTGCCGGAGCGGCGTGCGGTACCTCTCTGCCAGCGCTTTCCTCTGGATTCAGTTCTTCTTTCTCAGTGCAAAACGCACGTCTTCATTTTCACGTTCAGGAAAAGGCACGAGGTGACAGTTTTGATTTGCTTTTCTCCAAATTGGGGTGCCCTGATCACCAGGGGGGAGGAGGAACCAGAGATGCGGGGGTGCTGGTGAGGAGCTCTATCTCCTACCCCAAATCAACGCACGCTGGCAGAGCTTCTCCCTCTGCACAAGCACCTCTAACACTTTCCATCCCCTTTCCTCTCACAGAGCTGCAGGGAGCAGGAGAGCGACGGCCACACGATGCCGGGGAAGGCAGACCAGGGAGCTCCCCCCGCTTCAGTCCGGCGGGACAATATCGTGAGCCAACCTCGGACCAAGCGCATCCCTGGTCCGCAAGGTACCGCAGACCGGGCTCCGCGCTGCCCAGCTGCCTCCCTGCAGAAACCCGCGGTGCATCACCCAGCCCAGCCCCCAAGGACGCACCCAGCCATCGCCTGAGCCCTCCAACCTGACGCAGTCACTGCAACCGAGGGATGTAACCACCACAAACACCACCGCCGGGCTCTCGCTCTTTATCTCCCCATCTTTCTAGGTTTAAGCTCTAATCTGAGCAACACCCGGAGCTCCAAAACACTTTGCAGTCGTGTTTCGGAAGCAATCTGCAACTCCATCCAAGTTGTTGCTCTGAACAAAAAAAAAAAAAAAAAACAACAACAGAACCAGACCCCTGCGAAACAGACAAAAATTAAATTGTTGACATCCTGCATACCCCTGGAGTTTGCAGGCTCTGCATCAAACCAAGGGTTAGAAAATTAATCTAAATGGAACAACGAAATAAATTGCAGCTGTTCAGCATCAGCCTCTCCCGCAGCAGGGTGAGCAGCACCAGCCTGCAGCTGCCCGAGCTCGTTTGCGCTGCATTGAGAGCAGTGGCAGCACCAAAAACAAGTCACCAGCAGAGTTAACGGGTGCTGGGGTGACAGCAGTGAGGTTTTAATAAACATGAAAACAGAGGTCTGAAATCTCTTTTCTCCCGCTTTCGTTCACGATTTGAATCAGCCTAGCCTTTTCCTCCCTTAGGGCTTACACTATCCGAAGCAGCTAAACGTCCTTTAGGGGAGGCTGCTGCAGAAGCGAGCGCAGCAGGAGGCCAGGCTGGGGCTGGCCACCCTCCGGCCAGCACTAGCCACTAAACGGGAGCCACTGGTAACACCATAAGGCCACAGAAGCACCTGATGGAAGATGCTCCTTCTCAGGCACAACTATTGGCACAGGCTGGTGCGTGAAGCAGCACGGGGACATCTCAGGGCTGGCGCATGTCCGGACTCCAATGCCAGAGGGATGCCACGCTGCTGGGCTTGTCACATCCCAAACCACATCCTGTTGCCCTCCGCCCCCTTGGGCTGCGGGGACCCGGCCGAGGGTGACGGGAGCAACAGGCGACTCGTGGCCCTTGGGTCCCTCCAGCCCGGCGAAGAGAGCTCCTGCTGCAGTGACAGGGAGTGACTCACTGCCACCCCCGCCAGCCTGCCAAAACTCCAGGCGGGCGCTGGAGAGCCCCCGGGATTTCCCGGGGACCCAGGGACGGCGGGGTGGTCCCCGGGGGCCGGGCAAGGCCCCACACCTGGGCCCCGAGCAGCAGCGCTGTGGGGCGGCGCAGAGGAAAACAAGTGCGCAGTTCAGAAATGAGTCACGGCGGTGGGGCCCCGTCCCCACCCGCGGGGTGACGCCAGGGCCAGGGCCAGGGCCGGCCACGGACACCCCGGGCTTCAAGGGGACATGGTGCGGGGTGCCCCCTTCCAAGGGTGCAAAGAAAACCCCCCACCCCGGGGCTGGTGACACCCCCACTGGTGGGTTTAAGTGGAAACCCCCAGCTACATGGGACCCCCCCATCACACCAGGTTCATTCCCCCTCCTGTTACTTGGACACCCCGTTTATAAGTAGTTCCTCCCCCCCCGCCCAGTTCCACAGCCCCCTCCGGGGACACCGGTGCCCCAGCACCCTCCCACCCCACGCACCCCGTGCCCGCTGGGTGCAGGGGCTCCTCGGTGACACGGACGACACCCCGGTTATAAGGCAGC
>VYZM01007707.1:146015-164184 GCA_013398915.1 Dromas ardeola
TCCCTCCCTCCCTCCATTCCCGCATGCTATGTACTATGTGAGCTTGTTTTCCTTCTCTCCCTGTGCAGCCTTTTAGCCCACCTCTGCTGGAAGAGCCCTCACCACCTCCCCGGCAGCACAAGGCCACGCACGGCCCAGGCTGGGCGACCCTAGGTTGGGGACATTCTGCTGATTTCTGCTTGGGTGGCGCCTGGGAATGGCCTTTCCTGCTGCCTTCAAGGTTGCTCCTGAGAAAGGGCCTGTGCCATCTTGATCGCTGGCAATACTTGCCCTCTGCGCCTTCCCACTGGCCCATCTGCCACACGGGGCTTGCGGGTGGATCCAGCCCAGCTGATATCGTGGGTAAGGGCAAGAATCTGGCTTTGGGTTTCTTTGCGGATTTCCGTTTTTCAGAAGAGAGTGACCGCTGCTATTGCTGCTTCGAGACTCGAAAGCTGCTCCGGGGCCGAAATAGATGTGGGTTTCGCAGTGAGATTCCAGTGAATTTTAAAAAAAGCAAACCCGGTCAGAGCCAAAACCCCCTTTAACTGGTGGCTCATTGAAACAACCACCCGCCGGCCAAACTGCGTGGGACGCCGGTGCTCAGAGCCCCGGCTGCCTCCCAAGGCATCGCCCCGCGGCAGGTGAACCCCCCGCGGAGGGGGGGACGTGGGCTCAATCCTCTCCAGCTGAGCGGCCACCAGCGATTCAGAAGAAATCCTCCAGTCACAAATATAGCAAGAAGGGGAAAGTCTCGTGTCTGTGTCATGGTGCCACCTGCCCCAAGGCACTACCCTGCAAAATCGACGAATATTCAGGTGGAGCAGGCTTTGTGCCGCAGCCTCCTCTCACCTTGGGCTCTTCACGCAAGCGTTAAAGGCTGGGTTCAGTTTTTGGGATGCCAACCTGATCTTTCCCATCCCTTCCGCCACATTCCCACCTCCTGGTTTCAGACCCGGAACCAGAGGAATCATATCCCTGAGCTGGAGGAATCGGGACGTGTCAGAGGGGCTAAATCTACAGAGGCCAAACATCTCCGGGTGCCGGAGCTGCAGCGTGTCCCCTCCCATCCTCTGCCCTCCCCACCTGAGGTACTGTGAGCTGCTTGTTTTGCTCCTCGGGGCACGCTGCAGCCTGAGGAAGTTACCAAACCTGGTGGCTCAGGGGGCTGGTGCCGGCGGAAGGAAGCAGAGGAGTGCAGGGAGGTGCCATGCCATGCCCCAGCCACCGCCAAGGAGGCTGCTGCAGCTTGCAGGGACAAGAATGACAAACAGCAGTGTGGTGGCCACTGGGCTGGAGGAGCTGCCACTGAGAAAGGGCTCCAGAGCACCTTCGAGGGCTGCTGACACCAGAGTTCTCCTGGGAGCTCCTGGGAGCAGGGCGCTGCGCTCCGCCTTATCCCCGAGTTATTCTTATTTGAGTTCGGGAAATCCTGGGGACGCCAGTGCCACGCTCCAGGGTGACAGCAGGGCAGCGGGAAGGGATCCCAGGTGGCTTTTAGAGGTGGCAGGGAGAGCGGGGGAGGCAGCCCAGGTCACTGCCACCCACGCGCTGGGGTTGCGTTCAGGGTGGCTGCGGTGACACTGAGCGTGGTGCCAGGCGGCACGGTGCCCGGCAGCACGCAGCAGCTTGCTGGGCTCATCTCCGCCCCACGGGTCCGGGTCAGCTCCTTCCCCTCGAGCCGCCCGACGGCCGGGGAGGAGGAAGCTGATGCTGTGCTCTGACAACACTTATTTAGACCTTTGGGTTCTCGGTACTGGCGTAAACACGCCAGCGGCACGTGATGCGAAACACTGACCTGGGGTAACCTCCCTCTGCCAGGGAAAACACGGGGCCAGCAGGCTCCGACGGACAAACTTTGTGCCAGAGACTCATAAGCTGCCAGCGCTCCTCTGCCTTCGTGCTCCCCGGGTCTTGTTTGTCCTTCCACAGCTGATGTGGCAAGATAAAAAGACCCAAATACCAAACTGCAAGTTCCAGCTAACTCGGCAGAAAAGCCCATGACAATGCAAATTCAGAGGACAGAGATCTGGCCGCATCACTGCTTCCAGATGCCCAGGGGACACCACCTCTGCTCCGAAGGATGCTCAACAGCCGATATGGGGCGAGAGAGAAAGTATTTAAGTACAAATGTACTTTTTCCACGAGCGACTCCAAAGCGACTCATGGAAACACTTGGTTGGGAGAAGGGCAAAGTAATCGCTGCACAAAGCCCCTTTGGTGCTAGAAAGTGATTTCCATAGAGAACATTTCTAGGCAAATGAAGCTTTGGACGTATGCAAAGGCACCGGGGTGCGGGAGGGCCGGCGGGCTGTAAGCATTTCCCGCGAGAGCAGTCATTCTGCTTCTGTCAAATCCTTTTTCATTTCCAGGAAGGTGAACTCACAGACCCAAATCTCCTTTGCCTGGCTTCTATTTTGGTTCCTCATCCTCTGAATCAGCCCAAAGGTACCTCTTAGATGACTGCTGAGGATAGGACTGAACCCTAACTTGCAGAGGTGCTCAGAAATTTGTCATGGTCATGTTCCTATTCCTCTCTATTCAACTCATTTCTGAAACCTGTGTTTGTACCACACGCATACACACTTTCCTGAATCAACAACCTGTTGCTGAGTCAGGCTTCACAGAGTGGAGTATCCCCAGTTTTCTATGATAAATACGCGGAAGACGGTTGTTCTGTCTCAAATCTTGCAACACAGATGTCTGCTTAAAATACAGTATTTATAGGCCAAATATAAGAACATTGCTCAGGGTGTGAGGGCCATCCGTCAGAGCATTTAGCTGACTTGGGAATGTCGTATTGATAAAAACACTTAAAATCCAGGCAGAAAAAAAGTCTGTGGGTAAAGACTCATTTCCCAGCTCATTGTGTGAGGGCTCACAAACTCTTGCTCTCCATCCCCACGTCCTTCACAGCAAAACCAGGAACGGCTTTAACGTCGTGAGGTTACAAACCAGGCAACTCCCGCTTTCTGCAAATGCACATTTTTAAAGATGGAAGGTTTATTCCTTGCCCCCTCCCCAGCAGCGGTTCCCATCCAGGCGAGGGACGGAGGCTGAGGGACAGCAGGGATGGGGATGCTGTCCCAAAGAAACGCTGTGGGTGCAGGGATGACCCTGCCTCTCTGCCAGGGGTGTGAGCCAGCGCTGCAGCCCGTGGGGAAGAAGCTCCTTTCCCAACCTCCCGTCTCCCCAGGGATCTACACAAGCACCGACTCTCTCCTTGCTGGGCCCCTCTCACGTGCCATGAGCCCATGGGGCAAAGCCGACCCGGGGCAACCCCCTCACACTGCCACATTGCCCCTCACTCATCTGTCCCCCAGCTAAGGGCTCCCTGGGTCTAAACAAGTGGGGAGCAGCAGGCTCAGGAGATGGGAAGTGCCCAAAAAAGTCCCACGTAGACTTTCCCCTTCATCCTCCTCCCCCACAGCACCTTTCCACCAGGTTTCTGCAGGCAGGCGCCGTGTCTCTGGCCCTGCCAACCCTTCACAGCAAGCCCGGTGGAAGGTCCCGTCTCCCCAGGCAGCACCTCTGCAAAGGCAGCCGTGCAGAGAAACTCTCCCTCCGCAGGTTGTGATCTCCCTTGGCCGGGGCAAATTCCCCCAGGTGGGTCCATGCCTGCCCTGAAACCTCTCCCCCACCCCAAATCCACCCAGCCTGCTGCCCTCCCCATGGATATACTGAGGTCCAGAGACCTGGGCAGGAGGCAGAGAAACCGTGCGGGAGCCCAGCAGCATCTCCCGGGATGCAGCGGGCAGCGGGATGCAGCAGGCAGTGGGATGCAGCAGGCAGTGGGATGCCGGACTGAGCTGAACATCATCCAGGGAACAGGCAGGAGGAGGGATCCTGGTGAGAAGCTGCCCCCTCAGCTGAAGGGGTGCTGGGGTGTCCTTGCTGGACTCAGACCAAGCCACACATTGGAAATACAATAATTCAGCTCCCCCAGAATGCCATAAACTCATCATCTCTAGGCACAGGCCAACGGCTGTAGGCTGGAGCCAGCACATCTCCCAAGGATGCTTTTACTGCTGTCCAGACTGTGGTTTTCCCCCGGATTTGGGATGGCTAGGTCTGTCCTTCCATGGACACCGAGGCCATCGCATTCTGCTGTGCCCGGGGCTGCAGAGTCTCGGCCACCATAGCTCTAGGTGTGCTTGGTACTTCCTTCTCCCCACGTTCACGTAATGACGGAGCCCCACAGCCCCGGCGGAGCAGCTGGGCGGCCTCTCCCCGCTGCCTGCACAGCTTCAGAGGGAAGGGGAAGCAGGATCCACCGAAAAAGGAACCTGCTTTTTCTCACTGGTTCCCCCCACCACTTGTGTTTTTCATTTCTCTGATGCAGCTCAAAGGACACTGAAAGATTGCTCAACACCACCTGAGTCTGACCCTTGAGAAACGAAAGAGGGCTGTAGACTTCAGTGGTGGCAGATCTGACCCTAGATGTTCCCCTTCTGCCTCCCATGCAAGAGGTGAAAATATAACCTTAAATGACCCGACCTGGTGAAATGCCAAAGGTTTCCTGGCCAGCTCTGGGGTGGAAGGACTCCAGAGCTGACACATTTTCGGCAGGCAAACACTTGTCTGATCCGCACTTTTCTGTTCTCCTGCCCTGTGCGAGGGCTTGGGGTACCTGGAGCAAACCCATGCTAACTCCTGCCCCTCTTTCACCTCCTTTCTGAGGTGCCTTCTTCCACAGAGAAAGTCCGATCCTGGTCTTGGGACATCATGGCTCAGCTCCCTGCACTGCCACTGGTGCCCTGAGGGACAGGAGCAGGTCACTCAGCCCTCTGTTCCTCAGTTTCCCACCTGTGAGAGGGCGATGCAGCAGGTCTCGCTCTGGCTGATCCATCCTGCAGCCCATGGGACCATATTGATGTTAGGCTCTGACTTTTGCGTGCTTGAAGTCACACAGGTGCTTGCTGGAAGCTTCACTTTTCACAGTGAGGAGCAAGACAAGTAAAAGTCTGGGTAAAACTTTGGTGCAGGAAACCCAAACATTTTCCCCACGATAACATCAACAATTATACTGGTAATTGTAAGAGAAGAAGCCACGCACCCATCCTGCCCCCATGGCCACAGCACGCTGTGGTTTGGGCTTCCAACCGTGCATTCCTATGCAAACGGCTGGTGCTCTTTCCAGCACCCAGTTTGTAGCTGGCAGTGGTGAGGCAAAGCTGTGGAAGAGGACGGGGTGCTCTTTTCCTGCAGGAGAAACAGGGAAGGGGTGCGTAAATCAGGGCTGGGCTGGAAACTGAGGTGGCAGCTGGACCGCAAGGGACCATTCCCCGCACCAAGGCAGACCTGCTGCGCAGCCATCCCTGACAGTCATTTGTCTGCCCCGTTCTGGAGCCCGCTGAGGACAGGGCATCTGCAGCATCCCTGGCAATGGATGGCATGGCTCTGTCCTCGCTGCTAGAAAACCTTTCCCGGTGCCAGTCCTAACCTTCCAGGTGCTAATAAGCCCCATGACTTCTATTATTGGCCGTGGCTTATGGTGGAGACAGCTTCATCACGCTCTGCGACGACTTTTCCTTGTGCCAAACATCTGCCTTGGCTTGGACCCGCTGCAAACACACAGCCCCAGTGCTGCTGGCTTTCCCAGCCCTGTGCTCACCTGCCTTAGTTTGAGCCACAGCCCCCAGATGGGATGCAGCCACAGCGGGGACGCTTCCCCAGCACCGAGCTGGGCAGGGGGGTGATTTGCACAACCTCCTGCCTCTCCTCAGCTTGGTCGGCATTTGCCCTCTTGCAAAAGAGCACATTTTACAGGCAAAGATGCCCCACTGCTCCAACACGGGGCTGTGCCCGCCCAACTGCTGACTTTTTGCCTGCTGCAAGAGCTGCGTTCTGGCTTTATGCAATCAATCCTTGAGGTAAGATGTTGCTGCAAAAAGTCCCCTTACACGCAGAGAGCTGGCCTTGTCCCAACCTTGCCCGAACAAAAACCTCTCCCCCGAAGCTGGAATCCCCTGTTCCTCACATTTCAGATCTTCCTCTCCTTCCCCAGTTTCCCCGGGGCTTTGCAGCAGGGTGATTCCTGCTCTGGATCACCCCCTGGGCTATAAGGAGCCCAGGCAAGGTGGCCCCGCGAGGGGGCCGGGGCTGGCAGGGGTTTCGCATAGGCTGAGGTTTCCCCCCTGTGTCCTGCCGGAGAACTGCAGGGACGGACGGGCGCTGAGCATCGCGCGGGGCGGGGGCGCAGCTCAGCCGCCCCCCGGCTGCACCCGGCTGGGCCCTGAGCCCCTGGAAAGCACCTCCCCAGGGAGGGCTCTGCCCCCGGCAGCCGCCCGGGGGTCAGCCTGGAGGGGAGATGACGCGAGGCCGGTGAGAGTCGGTGGGTACCGTGATAGAATCATAGAATCGCCCAGGTTGGAAGGGACCTTTCAGATCGTCGAGTCCAACCATCCACCTCACACTGACAAAAACCATCACTAAACCATATCTCTAAGCACCACGTCTACCCGGCTTTTAAACACCTTCAGGGATGGTGCTTCAAACGCTTCCTTGGGCAGCCTCTTCCAATGTTTGACAACCCTTTCAGTGAAGAATTTTTTCCTAATATCCATCCTAAACCTTCCCTAGTGCAACATGAGGCCGTTTCCTCTTGTCCTATCACCTGTTCCTTGGGAGAAGAGACCGACCCTCCCCCCGGCTACCCCCTTCTTTCAGGCAGTTGCAGAGAGCGAGAAGGTCTCCCCTCAGCCTCCTTTTCTCCAGGCTGAACACCCCCAGCTCCCTCAGCCGCTCCTCACAGGACCTGCGCTCCAGACCCCTCACCAGCTCCCTTGCCCTTCGTGATAGCTGTGGCCACGGTGACCTTCAGCCCAGCACCGTCTGTCCCAGCCACCTCTGAGCCTCCAGAGCCACCAACACCTTCCACACACCAGAGCATGACAGCTCCTGGTGAAACCCTCAGCAGCAATCAATGTCTTCAGGTGCCAAAGCCTGGGTGTGGGTGCTTGTTCTGGGCACTGCAAGTTGAAGACATGGCCATAACCACTTGGCCTTGCTCCATGTGATAGAACCAGAGGAAACGGCCTCCAGTTGCACCAGGGGAGGTTTAGATTGGATATTAGGAACAATTTCTTCACCGAAAGGGCTGTCAAGCATCGGAAGAGGCTGCCCAGGGAAGTGGTGGAGTCACCATCCCTGGAGGTATTTAAAAGCCGGGCAGACGTGGTGCTGAGGGACGTGGTTTAGTGGTGGTTTTGGCAGTGTTAGGGTGATGGTTGGACTCAATGATCTGAGAGGTCCCTTCCAACTTTGATGATTCTATGATTCTATGTCATGATGGGGCTGAATAAACCTTCTGGGAAACCAGCAGAGGCTGGTTACACATCGGCAGTGTGCTGTGCTACCCCTAGGCCTGGGGGGATCCAGCCACTCTCCTGGGCAGCCCACACATCCCGATGTGGAGGTGGCAGCATTCGGGGGATGCTGTGAGCCCAGAGCATCTGCAGTCTCTGCTTCTCCCCCCGCTCAGACTCCTGCCACCGAGGGCAGCCACGAGGTCCTCCTGGCAGTGCCCACCCAGCCATGCCCACGTCCCCGTCACCCCTGGTGCCCAAAGGGAGGGCACATTTTGGATGCACATTTTATGATGCACAAGCAAAGCATCAGGTGTAAAACTGGAAATCAGATCAGTGAGTAGAAAGCATAGGTGCCCGTGTCCCTTGGGAGCTGGGCTCTGCCTCCCCGAATGTAAGTGCCAAAATACTTCTGTAAGTCCCAGCCTGGAGGAGCAGGGGACAGCCAAGCTCCTCATCTGGGATTCTTGGAGCTGTTGGGGCTTTTGCTCCCAAATGAGCCTGCAGCAGGAGAGGATGGGATCCAGGGCAGCAAGGATGGGAGCTTCCCCCGCTTCCCAGTGCCCTGGAGGGGCCCCTCTGTGCCAGGCAGGACCCATCCCCACGCCGGGGCTGGTGCAGGGGGCTCGGTGCTCAGACCCCGGCAGATGGCAGCAGGGCCTCAGGGTGAGTTGCAGTGGAAATGTTTTTTAGCTAATTTCTTTTTTTTAACATTGGTTTTAAATAAAAATAGCCACCCCATGCAAACCCTCTGCAGATGCACCTTGGGGTAAACCAAACAGGACATTTGCCCTGGTCAGAGTCACCTATCCAGGTGACAAACTCAATGTCCTCTGCAGGCATCTGAATTGCGTGCCCGGATTAGCAGTGAGGAGAAAACGGCTTGGGTATCTCAGCCTCGGGTAGATGGCAAAAATGGGACGGGGATGTCACCTCCTGGACACGCGATCCCATCCAACCCACCCAAAGGATGCCCAAAGCCGGGCAGAGCTGGCCTGTGCCAGCCAGGGGAGGGCTCTGCTGTGCAGGGAGAGTGCTGCCTGCCCGCAGGAGTGACGGGGTGCACACGTGTAACAGGAGGCACCAAGGGAGCAACAATGGCATTTGAGGTCACTTCTCATGGGAAAGGTTTGGGGTTATCCTGCTTCATCCAGGAGGACAAAGTCCTGGTGCTGGCACCAGCCAGAGATGCTTTCAGCAAAGGTCTGGGGAGGAGCTGACAGCGGCTGGGAATACGCAGAGGTTGTAGGAGGCAGGGAAATGCCGGTGCCCGTCTTCTGAGCAGCCCTCAGAACATGTCCTCAGCTTAAAATATCCCCAAGGGAAACCTCCCACGGGCAGCGAGACCTTCCCGTGCTGGGAATTCAGCTCCCCTCCAGCAAATGAGCCACTGCTGAAATCTCACAGACTTCAACATGCCTTCAACCATGTATTTAATGTTAATAATGTGCTTTAAGGGCTTTTCTGGAGAGGTGCGGGCGAAAGGATGCTGTGAGCTTTAGGAAATGCAAATTGTGATCATAACAGCACCTCATAAACCTTTTGGAGATCCCCACCAGCCTGCTTACCTTCAGACCCCAGGCTGGAATAACTCCTGGGGAGGGATGCAGGGAAGGGCAAGGGATGGGGCAGACAGCCGCATCCCCTGTGGATGGCGATTTGCAGGTCCTGAAGTGGGAAAAGGTGGATGTGCCAACCAGGAACCTGGCAGCGGAGGATGACAGAGAGTTGCCATGGCCAGTCTGGGTTCAGCAAGCCAGTCATAGAATCATAGAATGTGTTGGGTTGGAAGGGACCTTTAAAGGCCATCCAGCCCAGCCCCCCTGCAGTCAGCAGGGACATCTTCAACTAGATCAGGTTGCTCAGAGCCTTCTCAAGCCTGGCCTTGAATGTCTCCAGGGATGGGGCCTCCACCCCCTCTCTGGGCAACCTGGGCCAGTGTCTCACCACCCTCAGTGTAAAGAACTTCTTCCTAATGGCTAATCTAACCCTGCCCTGCTCTAGTTTAATCCATTGCCCCTCGTCCTATTGCTACATGCCCTTGCAAACAGCCCCTCCCCAGCTTTCCTGGAGCCCCTTCAGGTACTGGAAGGGTATCCAAGGTCTCCCCGGAGCCTTCTCTTCTCCAGTCCCCAAGATGGGGAGCTGCCTGCAAGCTGGTGGTGGCCACAGCAAGACTTTCCCGGGGAGACCTCGCAGCCCGGAGCAGGCAGCCGTAACCACGGTGTTTTCCCAAGCCCTGGTGGAAACACCATTTAACGTTTCTCCTGGGCCGCAAAACTGCATCACGTTCACCAAGGGAACACACAGCTCTTGGGAGCTTTTTATGAAGATACTCGAAGGTCTGCAGTGCCAGATGTCCCAGCAAAGCCCTGGAGCAGCCCCTTGGTAGTCATCCTTTGGGGATAACAGGGCAGGAGGCTCAGAGCGGGCAGGGCGAGGGGACATGTTTGGGTGGGCAGCAGATAGCCCGGAGCGAGGACCACAGCAAGTGCAGGACCTTTCCAGGCAGGAGACCCTCACAGACACTCTGCTGTCCTTAAATCCTTGAAATTCAATCAACTTCACATCCCTCCCAGTGTTTAGTTTTGTTCTGATACTCTAATCTACATTTATAGTAAAGCCACTCCATGCTTGGAAATTCCTCCGAGGTCCCATTGATATTTCTAGGCTCAGATTTGCAAAGTCATGTGTTTAAAGGAGAGGATTATAAAGCCAAACCCACTGGTCTGTGGAGGCCAGCAAGGGTGGATGTGTTACAGATATCTCTGTGCTCTCTGGGTCTCAGGTGGTGCAGGGTTGTGTATCTTCATCTGTCCTTTTTGGGATGGCACAGGAACAGCTTACACCGTATTTTAACTCTCACAGCAGCAATGTTTTACTGCATCTGTCACCCCATACCTACCGATGCCACCAAGTGAGTAGGAGGCCTGTGTGATGGACAGAAGGAGGGAGCAGTGACACAGGCAGCGAAGTTCTGCTGCGGCATTTGATGGGGGTGAGTTGGTCACAGCTGGAATCCGTCCTCCGATGGGCAGCGTCTGTGTGCATCCATGGGGGTGATGGGGACAGGCAGGACCCCGGAGATAAGGCTGTTTCACAGCAGAATCAAAACCAGGCGGGTGTGCTGGGGGAATGTGTTTGCTTTTCTCTAGCACATGGTGAACACTGCAAAACAATAGGGGATTATTGAAGCCACAGAGGGTAGAGATGGGGCGTTAGCATGCCAGGACAGAAAAAGAAGCTTTTACCTCCTCCTACCCTTTGTTACTAAAGCATCTGGGAGCAGGGATGAGAACTGCAGCCACCACCTGGCATAAGTTTATAGCAGCCTTTTCTGCCACAGGCAGCAAAGAGCTTTATAAAGGGTGCGAGCATCTTTCCCCTGCTGAATATCTGGGGAAACTGATGCTGACCCACAGTCGCCCACTTGCCTTTTCTTGCCATTGCCTCACACCCCCTCCTTCACGCTCCTCAGCCCCTCTCCCCGCTGGCCGCCCCGACGCTCCGGGGATCAGCTCGCAGGCAGGCGACGGTGCCGCTGAGCAGCAGTCGACAGCCAGGAATTCAGCTGGGCAAACGAGCGCTCCCCAGCTGCTCCGGCCCTGCGAGGGAGCGGGATGAGACAGGGCGGTTCCCACCACTGGGCACTGGCACCCACCGCGTCTGGGCAATGGGGGGCTCCCAGATGGGCTTGGGATGCCGCGGACCCCCCCCCGCAAAACGCAGGGACGATGCGGTGCTTTTGGCTCCGCTCGCTCAGATGCATCCATCACCCATCACCGACCCTCACATGGGCGTGACACCAATTAGCGGCGCTGATAATGGCTGAAGGCTGGAGACAGCCCCAAGATAAGGCTCTGGAGCTCTGTCCCAGCGCTGAGGTGGGCAGCCCTGCGGAGCCACGGTCTCCGCGGAGAGAGATGGAGCACGGCCAGGGCTCCGTGTCCTCAGGAGGGTGACACGGGCAGGTTCCTCCGATGGAGCTGTTGGCCCCATCCCCGACACACCGCATCCAGGGCTCGCACGACGTCTTGCTGCCCGGCCTGAGCCGCACTCCCGCTGCTGTACCACAAGTTGCCCTATTAAAAAGTTATAGCCACTCAAAGGCCACTTCATCCCAGCTTAATACATACTTAATTATAATTAGGTTAGGACAGCTGCCAAGAAGAGACCGAACGCTGCAAAGCGCTCTGGGTAAGGCTCCTGAAGAACACGTTTCCCGCGGTCCTGCCGGGATGACACGCCACGGTCTGGTCCCTTTGCAAAGATGGGTTGGGGGTGCCAGGAGGCCCCCCAGCACTCCCTGTGCTCTGTCTCGTGTCGAGAGGACACTCTGCTTAAGCGAGGTACAAACCCAGAACCTGGATGGCCGTTTGCATGATCCTCTTTGGAGGATCCCATGGATAAACCCAGCCGTGCTGGCTCAGCTCCTACAGATCCCCCACTTCTTCCCTAAGGCAACAGGATGCTTTCTGGAATATACTTTTTTTTTTTTTTAATTTTTAAACAAAGAAAACGACAAAACACCCACTTTGTCTGCAATGCTGAAATAGAGCCTGCCCCAGGACCGCCACAGTTGCAAACGGAGCTGAGCCCCATGAGCCCTCTCATGGCTGCAAAGCAAACGCTGGAGAAGAGTTAATTATTTGGCAAAGGGAGTTATTAGGTGGTGGGAATCCAGAAGCTCTGGGGACCCACATTTTAATAATCCTGCTCCTTCAGTAGCTGAAATACACCCGATCCTGTCTGCCCTGGCCCAGCCTCAGTCATGCGCCTTCCCTCTCCCCCTGAAGCTCTGCCCAGCTTCAATCTTTACCTTAACACCAGCTTAAGAAGATCGAATTCCTTTTCACGGCTCTATTCTGAATCAGCGGGGAGGAAAATTCCCAGCAAGACGATCAGCATTTCAGCTCCCCAGCCTTTCACAGGTCCAGTATAAAATTATGATCTCGGGTTCTCGTAAATGGTAGAAAGTCTTCACATGGGCCATTTCTTATGCCAGAGACAAAGAAACTCCCACACCAGGCTGATGGCACGAGCGTTCATGGTGCCCAGCAGACGTTTCTGTAAGGTAGGTGAGGAGCTGTCTCTGCTCCAGTTAGTTATTTTAAAGGAACATTAGTTATTCTAAAGGGACATTGCTTGCTGCAATGTCCCTGCCCCCAGCAAGGCTGTGATTTCACTGTCCTGGCTGCTCTTCCTTTGCTCTGGGCAGTGTTTAACCACTGCCATAACATGGACCAGTTTCCCTCTCCATCTGGGTTCCCCGGCACCAGAACACTCATGTTTGACTTGCTGCTCAGGTTTTGCTAAAAATAGTCAAAGCAGCGAGTAAAAGGATCCATTTTCTTTGAGAAATACTGGTCTAAACTCGAGAGGACAGGACTTTGCTGTTATCCTTCTCCCTGCCCAGGGCAGGGGGGTTGGAAATAGATGATCTTTAAGGTCCCTTCCAACTCTAACCATTCTATGATTCTATGCTTCTGAATCAATGCTGGTTTCCTTCCGAAATAGCAGCAGGCGTCTCATGGTGCTCGGGACTCCTTCGAGCCGCCGAATCAGGCAGGGAAGCCCCGCTCAGCCCCGGGCTCGGCTTTGCTCCTTCTCTACAGGAAGCAAAGAAACTTTTCTTTGCTCCCTGCAGAGCCACGGCACTTGCAAGAAAAAGTCAAAACAATAAAAAAAGTGAGACGTCGAGGAGGATTGATGGCTGTGGAGGTCGGATTGCACCCAAGGAGCCCACCCTGGATGTAAACGGGAGGAGGGACGGGCAGGAGTGGGGTCCCTGGCAGGCTCTGCCTTGGCACAGGAAGGCAGCGGTCACTACAGGGCGGCCTGTGCCGGGATGGTGACATCCTCTGCCCGAGGGACAGCCAGGGTCAGCAGCTGCTGCGAAAGCGCTTGAGTCCACCAAGCCTGGGTTGTCTCCAAACAGCCCCAATGCCTCCTTTCATGTGATGTGTGGGGGCAGTGGGGTGGAGACGCTAAACCCCTGTGCACAATGTGGCGTGCAGGGATGGGTCCTTCGGGATAAGGGTGTTTACTGAGTCCCAAACAGCCCTAAGGCAGGAGACGGGAGCTGAGCTGGGTGGCTTCTTAGGTGGGTGCCGAGCCTGGAGTCCTCAGGGAGGTCTGTCCACAGAGGCCAGGGGCAGCCGGTGTTGAGCTGGCCAGAGGGGATTTGTGAATTGCTCTGATGTCCCTCTTTAAGTCAGGTCCACAAACACTTGATATAAAGAGAATAATCCTAAAACCAGTAGAAAGTTCTTTGCAGAAGGTGGACTTGCTCCCAGGTCCCCTGAGATCCAGGTAGATGCTCTGATCATCTATGAGATCTGCAGATGGCTTCTGCTGCACCGCTAAGGATGTGCAGGACGAACACTGCTCATTTTTTTTCCTACAGTTTACTGCACCGTGCCTTCCCAAAGCCCCACAAACTCAGCAGAAGCATCTCTGGACAAAACATTTTACCGAATACATCAGAAGTCCTCATCCTCTCCTCCCGCCGCAACTCCTCAGCAAAGTTTGTATGAGAACCTGCCTCCCCCAGACAAAAACCTGTTTTCTTCACCCCACATCTCCCGTATCTCAGCCTGGCAGCAGAGACCTCCAGATCCATGGAATCAGGGTTACACCATCGGTGCCCAGAAACACGTGGGGGTTATCTGCTCCACTGAGCAGTGACCCTCCCAAGCCTCCAGCAGCTGGTTGCAGTGAGGTTTCTTCAGCTGTGCCGGGGCATTCCCAGCGGACCAAGCTCACAATTCACCTCTGGTATTTTTTTCCCATTTAGCTCAGAACATTGCTGTAAGGTCACTGTGCTCCTCTTGTCCTGCGCCCTGTAATATATTGCTCAGGAAAGTAATTTTACCTTGGAAATAGCTTGAAAATGTAGGGTAGCCTTTTTTGGGGTGCATGAGCAACTGAAATCTGGAGGGTCCATGAATGTTTCTGGGGTCTGTCATGTAACATCCACTCTTTTACCCTGATGATACCACAGCGATATGTCCACTGTACAGAATATGGCAGCATTTTCCAGGCTAAGCTGCATTATTTTTTTGTTCTGCTACATCCACACCCATCCAAATTAAACCATTGTTTCTGTAGAGAACCCCCTAAGTAAATCACAGGGTTTAACAATTTTAACATCAAACAGTGCCTCTGTTTTCTCGGGTATATTTGGTGCCCATGCTGCTGTAGCTCCCTGCTGTGGCTGAATCCACCTGCGCGTCCCCAGGAGTGTATGAGCCGTTTGGGTACCCATTTGGGCACAGCCGGGAGGTCTCCAGGCTGCTGGGTGTCAGGCTGGGCTGCTGAAAATAAATCAAATATTACACACAGAGCTTTCTAGTCTGCCTGCCCTAAAGAAAACATTTTGCAAGAGAAAATATAGTATTCCAGAGGCTTATCTCACTTGGTGGCAATTCTGGGTGTATAATTGAAAACCGAGTTGATCATTAGAGGTTCACAGAGATGCTGAATAGCCTAGTGTTCAGTGGTCTCTGCCAGCCATGGCCAATTTACATTAAAGGCTTGATTCCTTCTACAGCCCACTTCTCAGCCCCTGGGAAATCTCCTCGTTGCTTATTCCTCGTTTGCAAGGACTGTAAGGAAAAGTCTCGCCCAGCTCTGCTCTCGCTGCTGCTAGCAGTTCTGCCCGCAGGCCCAGCAGGCTGAACCAGGACATCACTGGCCATGTGCATTTGCCGCAGAAGATTCAGCATCAGCCACATCCCCACCTCTACCCCCACTAAAACCTGATAATCATACTCTACCCACCATTCCCTAAACAATTTTGTGCATAAATGAGAGGAGCCTGAGATGTGCTTTCCCCGGAATCAAAGAGAAAACTGGATTATGGACCAGGGATCTACAAAGTGATCAGGGGTTTATGCGCAAATTAAACTTGCATGGGAGCCAGGCGTAAATATTAGTGTAACAGTAATAACAATAACTGCCTGCCGAGAGCCAAAGAGCTTTGGGGTGGGGGATTAAATGTCATGTGCAAATGTTGTGATCTGTGCTGGCAGAGAGACATCAGTTCGGGAAGAGCCAGTGGTGCCATCTTGCCTAATTCCCTTGGGACATCCTGGGGGACTGGCTAGCCTTTCTCCTCTTTTTTTAAGGTTTTTTTAACCCTGCAAGCCAGGCAGTGCGGACCCTGCCAGGTGTGCCTGTGCACCGGGCAGTTATGGAGCAGCATCCCTGCGCACACATGCTCCCTCTCCCTCCACCTTCCCTTTCTCCTCGCAAAAAACACCGACCCGCAATCACCGTCCGGTTGATCACTTTTTGCACCCCAGACCCGGCTCTTCGGAGCTCAGGGAATCATGAACACACACACACGCACACACACGCACACACGCACGCACACACACACACACACCCCGGGGTCCCTCCGCGGCGGCCCAGCTGATGGCAAAGCCCCGCAGCAGGCGTGGGGAGAGCCTTGGCCGGGGGGAGCCGGGCTGCTCCCTGATCCCGACCCCCGCCGGGAGGTCCCAGGGTGGGGGGCAGCCAAGCCCGTGAGCATCCGAGCGAGGACCGGGGGCTCCGGCTGCCCGGAGCTCCGCAGAGCCCGGCGGACCCGGCGCTCCTCGCCCCGCCGGAGGCAGGAGATACGGCAGCCGGCGAAGGGGAACCCGGAGCGAGACCCCGCGGGGTCTCCTCGCCCTCTCCGCCTGCTCCGCTGCCCCCCGCACCTGCGGAGTGAAGCGGAGGGACGGGGACGGGGGCGGTGGTGGGAGGGGGAGGCCACCCCGAGCCGCCCCCGGTGCCCGGGTTTAAAAGATCGCGGAGATATTTTCACACCTCAAACCTCCGCCCCCACCTCCCCTCCAGCCCCCGTCGCCTTGATTTAGCCCTTGGTAATTAATTTGGCATTTCAGAATAGCTACTGGGCTGGATAATGGCCTCATTCATCTCCCCAGCCTAATCTGAACAGAATCTGGAAGAAAAGCTTTCAGAAAGACAGAAACTGCCATTCGGCAACTGCTCAAAAGAACTGTCACTCCAGGGGAATAAATCGCTCCTGATTATTTCAACCCGGGTCTTCTCTGCTTTTCCAGCCGCTCCCAGTCCCCGCCGGGGGGACGGCCCCCAGATATTTGCGGAGGGGAAGATCTGGTTGGGTTTTCCCCCTCCCTTCTCCAAAACCCAAGGCCGGGCTCTGGCAGGGGGAGGTGGGCCCGGGGCAGCGCATTGTTCCCGGGGCAGTGGACGAGCTCCGGCACCCGAAGCCATTTGACTTTTAAAACAGGCTCTGAGTGCCGGGGCCGCCTTTCGCGGCTGCCCCCGGCGGGGCTGAAATAAAGCCCTTCTCCTCTCTCCTTCATGGGGGCATGTCCCCGGCCAAACTCGGGGAAAAAGGGCCGCTCCGCACATCGACCGGCTCTGGTTACGGTGTAGGTACCAGAGATGCTCCGCTTCCGGTGCCGGCGATGCTCCGGCCCCGATGCAGGTACCGGAGATGCTCCGGCCCCGGTGGGAGCGAGAGCGCAGCGGGGTCGCACCGGGGCTGGAGCCGGAGAGGAACCGTCCCCCCACCCCGAGCCAGGGCAGGGCTTGGGCTAGCTGGTGCTTAATGACAGGAAAATCAAATCCGAGGTGGGTGGTGAGCCGGGGTGGGGGGCACGGCCTGGTGCCCCCAGCATCCCCCCTTCTCCACCCTCCAGGGACGGCCCCAGGCCCCCCTGCCCCGGAGGGGGCGGACAGATTCGGGACCGGGCCTCGGGGAGCTGCGCCTCTGTCCCCGCGGAGCTGCTTACACGCATTTAGTAGCTCGGGGGCGAGGTAATTAGAGGAAAGCCTCAGTAAATCACGTTAATGACCGCAAGAGCCATTACAAACCCCGGGGGTTGTGAAACACCGAATAAACCCAGCGAGAAGGGCAGGAGGGAGGCGAGAGCCGCAGCCCCGGCCGCCGGGCAGCACCGTCCCCCCGCGCTCGGCAGCGCCCGGCGGTTGTTAAATTAACACTCTGCTAATGGGATTAAGCGGCACCTCGGGTTTGCGGGGGAGTTTAGCGTAGGTCAGGTTTTCTTAGACGCCACCACCACCCCTCCTCCATTTTTTGCTGAGGGACGGTAAAACCAGTGTGGGCTGGAGGGGCCGGGGGGGTCCCCTTTAAACGCCCTCACGGATTTTAAAGAAACTCCGAAATTTCAGCCCTGCCGGCGAGAGGGTCGCGGGGAGTCGGGGGCAGACGGAGCCAAACCCGCATCTTCCCCCAAACCCGAGGGAAACGCCGGTCCTGCTTCGCTCCGAGCCAGACCCCGCGTCTCGTCCCCCGCCGGGCACAGGAGCCCCGCACACGGCGGCACCGGACGCCCCCGCACGGCCCGCACAGGGGCGGTCGGAACCCCCCCGGGAAGGGCTGATGTCGGCCACGCGTGGCCGGACGGGCTGAGACACGATGAGCGGGGACGATCACAGCAGGCACCCGGGGGGGTGACGGGTCCGGATTTGGGGCGCCTGGCTGGGCAGAGCGGACCTGGGGTCGCCGGGGGCCCCGCCAGATGCACCGGCCACTGTGATACCTCTGGTGGGGGTCACTTGTGAAGGCTCGGGGGCCCGGGACAGGTTGGTCTGAATTCCGCCCCTCCCTCCTTAGAGTCCCTCCAGGTATCACCGGAACCCCCCCATCCTGCAAATCGGGATGCAATTTAAAAGCGGGGAGAAAAGTCTCTCCGGGGCCGGGATGCACCGGGACTGTGCATGTGTGTGACCGGGTGTGCCGGGCTGCGTGAGACCAGCAGGACTGGGACCCCCCCAGTCCCGGGACGACAGCATATCCTCCCCCCCACACACACCTTTCTCCGGGCTTCGGGAGCGGGTCGGAGGGGCTGTTTCCCGGGGGAAGAGTTAACAAATCCCTGCAG
>VYZM01007707.1:182524-230680 GCA_013398915.1 Dromas ardeola
AAGAAAAAAAAAAAGAAAAAAAAATCCCAACAAAACCCCAGACGGCACATCACGTGCTTGGGACGACCAAAGAAATCCCCTGATTTGGGTGACCAATGAATGTCCCCAGTAATGAAAAGCGAACAATTTGTCGGCAGCCCATGCACTTGAAAACGAATGATCCAAATTATTCAGCAAGTCTCCCTGGATAGTGAATCCATTGAAAGGGGATCGAGACAGGGTCATAAATTATTCATTACCCAAAAGAGAATGAAATGCATATAATCATAACAATAATAATAACAACAACAATCGCAACACTAATAACAGCGACAAGAATCCAGCCAGCTCTGCTGAGAGAAGCGGGGAGGCATGAAGGCTCACGGACTTCATTTTCCCTTTATTCCAACCCCCCTTTAGAGAAGCTGTATTAAATAAAGGCATGTAAAATGGGTCAACGTTTGGAATAAATGTATTTATTGCCAATAATTTGACTCGCTTGCCTTGACTAGGGATGATGCAGTTTGCATGCTGGTCCTTGGCAGCAAGAAGGTCCATGAACTCACGTGCATCGCTGTTAATTGCTTAATATAATGAATTTCTCAGGGCCCTGGACTACTTTTAAGGAGTCTGTGGAAGTGGCTGCAGCGGAGGCATGTACTGTACTGCTGTCCCTGGAAAATTTATAGGTGTACATGAACTGAAAGAGAAGTGGAAAGTGCTGGCCTAACATATATCCCCAGGATTCGACTCTTCCTGGCTTGAATGGGACCTTGATTGCGGAGTCACCCGGGACCCATTGAGGCAGTAAGAGAGCTAAGGAGAGGCCACAACACTTGTCACACAGCCCGCGAGTTTCCTGTTGTCTCTGGCACGCATGGTTTTGGCTGGGAAAACTCCGCCGCAGATATGCCGTGTGCCTGAATTCGGCGCGTTTCGGCTCTCCATCATTTTGCTGCCCATGGGACACCCAGGTTTCATGTGGGCATCTTTTATTTGGGACCCCTTTCCACCAAACCCACCCCCCACCCCGGCCCTTGGAGGGATTTTCTCCGAGGGGAGCGCGCTGCTGGGCCATGGCTGGGCGATATTGAAGATTCAAATACATTTATATGCTCGCGCCGTGTTGTAAAGCGCCCGACTACAACTTTGGCATGCAAATGAATTCCCCTTCGCAGAGCAGGGGCTCAGCCGTGGCACCGTGCCATCTCCCAACGGTTTCCCACAGGTTGCCCCGTGTTTGCAAGGAGAGGGGGGGAGGTCGGAAGGGCTGGAGGGTCCCTTCCGCACCGTTGGGTTCTTCAGAGCTTTCTCCACCTCTCGGCGAGGAGAGGGGATGTGTCCTGCTGCTTCGCGCACCCAGAAAATAAATTAAAAAAAAAAAAAGGCATTTTTAAGGCTAGGAAGCAGAAGTTTGGGTCAAGAAGGAGCAAAGCTCTCACCCCGTATGGCTCCATCGGCTTTGGGTGCTGCGGTGGGTGCTCAGCACCCACATGGGTTGCGGTTGAATCGGTCGATGCTGCGGCGAAGTGGGGTAGGTTTGGCACCACGGAGCCAGCCCGCAGCAGGTATTTTGGAGACCGGTGTGCCAAAACACATAGTCAGTCACGGAGCCTGATTTTTATTTCCTTGTTGAAATAATCTGCGATTGAGGAGTATTTTTATTGGCTTGCTGAAATAATCTGCAATTAAGGGGGGTTTTCACTTGCTTGCTGAAATAATCTGCAATACGGGCTCAGCCCTGCTCAGGTGGAGGGAAGTGAGAGAGGACGGGGCAGACGGGGCAGAGGCAGAGGAGGGCTCGGGGGCTGCGGGGTCACGGCGGGGTGCCCGTCCGTGGAGCCCGGTGCCAGCCAGGGACGGGGTTTCGTGGCGTGGTGGTGCCTCTCCCCACGGCCAAGCTCGTAGATTGTCTGCTGCTGGGCAGCTGTAACGCAAGAAGGAGAAGAAAGAGTTCCTGCTGGCATTTTTGTTGGAAGTCGGCTGTGTATTAAGTGGAGCACGGTTTTCATTACCAGCCCCATTTTGGTACAATAAATCACGAACTAGAAAACACGCTTTTGGCCTAGATTCTGCCCTCAGTTATGACTGGCAGTAACCAGAGGCAAAATCCAGCTTCGGCTTCAGCGTCGCGGCCCATATGTTCACCTTTTGGAATTAATTTCTTCTGGTAATTTCTGTGTAATTATTCAGCATTGAAGGCTGATTATATGCTTCCTCTCACGGGCAATTAATATGGCTGATCTAGTGCCAAGGGTGCACTTTGCACCGTAGAAACCCACGAAGAGTGACAAGCTCAGCCTCCAGCGCCTGCTGCAAGGTGACAGTCTGGACCCTGTCACCTCCAGTGAGCGGACCCTGGACCACCTGCCCCCAGAGCCCTCGGAGGAGATGGGGCCACCAGCTAGCAATTTAGCAGAGGCTGAGCACTTGCTGTTCAGCCATAGAAAGAACATGGAGTGTTTGTGCAGGCTCCAGCTGCTGCTGAAATATTTGGGAGGTCATTTCTGGAAGAACCTGTAATTGCAACAGATGCTATTCGACGGCGGCCGCCCCGGGGGTGAGCCCATCTCTCCAGAGACATAATCTAATTTATATCTCATAAGACAGTTTGTTTGTTTGTTTGGTTTTTTTTGCGAGTTACCAATGCATTTCTCCGCCAGGGAACTGGCAGATCCGTGCAAACTCCCCGGGGCTCCGGCCGCAGCCCTCGCTCCTGCTCGAGACAGGGGGAGTGGAGACTCGTAAAAGCAACTTCTCGCATCGGGTTATGGTGCCTATAAAATTAGCACCGTTAGAATCTGGCTGCCCATTTAAACGAGCAATTTAAATGGACAACAAAGGTATCCCCTCGCCCCCCTCACAGCTTCTGTAAAATAACTGAGTTTAAGCGGATGGGAAGAAGAGGAGAACAGCAACGGCTTCGCTTGGGTCAGGCTTCTGCACGGCTCAGATGCTGCTGCTGCTGCGGCTGCCTTTGGATGCGGGCGCTTTTTTCCACATGCAAACAGCTGCAGTTCAAAGGAGATGGAGAGAGAAAGTGAGCGGGAGGAGGAGAAATAATTTCTGGTTTTGCAGCTGGTTTCCCTGGGCTTTGGAGGAAGCCCCGCTCTCCCTCTGTGCAGTTTGTTCTCCCTGCCTGGGCTCGGGCAGCAGTCGGGCTTGGCCGCACACGGGCTTCGCTCGGGCTGATGAATTCCCTCCTGTGATGCCAGATGCAACAACATCTCCCCGAACGGCGGAGTCCAAAACCCAAGAGGGAAGGTGCTGCCTCCAGGAGTGCGGGGTCCTCCCTGCCACCCCCCCTTGCAGCATTTTGGGGGGCAGGGGGGCATGGGACACACAGTCACCGGCTCCCCCGCGGCTCCAGCTGCTTTCTCCGGGTCCTTGACTGGGAGAAGCAGCGATTTCACCTCCCTCACCTGTGCCTGGGGCCAGCTCTGTGTCCCAGGCTGCAGGGAGACAAAATGCGCCTTGATTGCAGTGCCCTTCCTGTGCATCTCCCAGCTCTGAGACTTACCATTATGGTATAATTAATAGCAAAAAAAGAGGGGAAAAAAGAGGGGAATTTTCCTGCATCTCCCATGCATCCCGCAAAGAGCAGCTCAGAGGATCGGATTCACTCGGCCAGGGGAGCACAGCCTTGTCGTACGCCCGATTCCACCTCTGCGGGAAGTACTTTGTATGTCACTCTGTCACATCTGCGCTTGGGAGCTTAAAATAAACCCTTGTGCTCAAGGCCAGCTTGAGCCCTAAGGCAGCAAAGTGCTACACAAGCCACTAGGCATCGTTACGTTTCAGAGTGAACGCTCCTTCGCAAAGGCGAGGGCAGCCTGTCCCTGCTAGCTTGTGCCACCCGTTAGCTGTGACAGCATCATCCATTCTCAGACAGCTTTCACCCGCCTCCCCAGACTTCAGCTCCCCGGCTTATGGGTTCACATTTTCCCTTTTCCCACCCTCTCACAGTGGCAGGGAGAAGCCAGGAAAAGCAGGCGCTGATCCCAAATATGACAAAGAGGAAAAACCTCCAAACTATCTTGTAGGAGAGAAAACCACCTGGTTTCACCCCGCACCAGGTCTGTGCAGCCAGGTGCTTAAGGCTGTGCATGGATCTGAGTGCTTTTGTGGGGGATGAGGGGACAGTCCCAGGTTTGCCCCTGCCCTGGGGCGGATGCCGGGGAAGCAGCCACAGCCGCTGAGCAGCTCCTCAGGCTCCCAGTCTCGGAGGCAGCTTCCTGAGAGTTTAATTTTTGGGAAGCTTTAACATCCCCAGTTTACCAAGCGCTGAAAGAAAGGTCAGCTAATCCTTCACAACGTCTGAATGAATTCAGGCCCAGATGTGAGATTACTAAACAGGGGAGCGGGAGGCCGGGCGAGCTGCATGGATACAGGGACCCTTCCCATAGTCAGGCCTGGCTTTCTTAAAGAAATGGACCTTTTATTTCAGTTCTCATCCCCCGGGAGGAGGGGAGGGGAGGTGGGCAGACGTGGCCGAAGCACCCAACTCCCCTCCTCCAGCAATTGCAAACGCCGGCAGGGCTTGGTGGAGGGGGGCCCCAACAGAGAGCTGAGTGAGGGTCCCCGTCCCTGGGACGGCCAGGGTGTCCCGCGGAGACTGAGCAGCACCCATGGCCTGAGCATCCCCTCTGGATACCCTGCTCTGGGTCTCAGCTCAAGCGTTTGAGAAGAAAACCCCCAAAAGCAGGGTCATCATGTCCCTCCTGGCTGCTTTGGTGGCTTTTGCACTGATTCTGAAGGCACTGAGGTCCCAGCGCTCCCTTTTCCCCGGGGAACCAGGCACCCAGACTCCCCCGTGCTCGGGGTGATGCTAGACTGAACCCATTGATTTAAGGCAACGTGGTCCTTTCTGCGTCCTCACCACTGGCTGCGGTGCTTTAGGTCCCCTTTGTGGGACACCCAGGGGACTGAGCCCGGCCGAGCGGGGTGAGGTGGGTGCCCGGCCGCCCCGGGGTGCAGCACGCCTTCCTGGGGAGGGAGTGGGCATCCTGCCCACCCGCAGCCGGTCCAGGGGCGGCGGGGCAGCACGGGCAGCCCCTTTCTGGGCTGCACCCACAGTCCTTTGTGAACCCCCCGGGGCGATGACATGACAGGACCACTAAGGACTGGCTTTTCTTCTGCAAATCAACTGTCCTTCTCAATGCTGGAAGAACCGGAGCCCATTGAATGCAGGCAAGAAGCAGCCCCCCGGGGTGTGGATGCACTGCGGATCAGCCATGGCAACCTGGCTACAAGTGTGGCAACGCAGACACCCAGACCCTGAGCCTCCCTGCCAGGCTCCCCAGGCTCCCCAGATTGGGTATTCAGCCCACAGGGTTTTCTCTATTGACCTTGAGACACTGTTCTGCATGGGAGAATTTCCTTTCTTTCTCTCTCGGTAACTGCAGAATCAAGCGTTCGCAGTTGGAAACTTTTGCTACCACCACGGCAAGCTGATAATTCAGCCAGGAGCCGCTTGCCCAGTGGTGGGCCTTCATTCTCAAGGTCCAGGGGCCAGCTAGGAGAAAATGGAGAGGATGCTTTTTTCAGGCCCTCTGTGATGACTCCAGCAAGGTGGGATGCTCCATCACCACCAGCAGAGCACCCAGTACCATCACCCCATGCAGAGCTGCCAGGTCCTGCCCCAGTCCTCTGCCTTCCCTGCACTGGGTGCCCTTCCCCAACTTGCTGGGGATGTCTGATGGAAAAAGCCCATCCAGCCAAAGGAGCTCCAAGTGAACAGCCCCGAGGTCAGACCTTCTTCATAGCTGTTTTTTTCTTGCAGGCATCCTGTAAGAGGATGTAGTGGTGGCTGAAATGCTGCCTGGCCATGGGATCCCATCAGCTGCAGGTCTGCAGGTCCCACGGGAAGTTCACTTCCCAGCTATTCCGTGAAAATTGGCACTAGGACACTGACTGCTCAGCCCCGCTCAGCATCCTCTGGGACTGCACAGTGCTCCCTCAGCCCAGGCAGATCCCTCCTGCAGGGAATAAACTCCTCCTGCTGCCGGGGAAGAAGGATCTGTGTGATGAGATGTTTTAATAACAGCTATGGGCACAGCCGTACAGACCTGTTCTAGCTGCATCTGTGATGCTGTGAAATGCAATGTTTAATTACTTGGAGGCTTGGATTCTGAGACTCCTGCACCATAAATACCCAAATTACAGCTAGGAAATACTTAAACTCAGCCCCCAAAGGTGGCATTCCCTGGCAGAATCATGGCAGGGGTGTGAAGGTGCCCTGTGGAGCTCTGGGATGTGCTGGAGCCGCCAGCCAGGAACCGGCATCCCTTGGGTGTGATACCTGTCACAGGCAACAGAGACAGGCTAGTGCCACCGGGAGCATCTCCGAGAACACCCCGCTGGCGTTAGTGCATGCAGGCAGAAGAAGGCAGGGGCTCACGCGGAGGGAGAAAGGTGCGGGGCAATCATGGGCAGTAGGGTTAAAACCAGTCCCATATGTGTTTTGGGGAGATGTTTTTCACTCAGTTTGTGAGGTAGCTTCCATCTGCAGCCCTGATTAAATAACATATTGCTGCTGGGGTATCTGAGCATGACATCTGGGGTGACATCATGCTGCACATACAGTACCTGCCCTGGGGAAACTGAGGCACGGGCGTAAAAACTGCCCAATTAGCAATAAAGTGACAATGAGAGAGGTTCCCTGGTCCTACTTCTCTCTGCTTTTCCCTGATCCTGTGCTGGTGTTACTACAGTTCTTGGTTTGCTGGAAGGGAAGAGAGAGGAGACTCACCCTCACTGTGCTGGGGAGCATTCATGTGAAGCTGGAGGTGCAAGGCATGTTGGGGTGTTGACGTTTAGCTCAGCCTGATCTCAGACTGGCCTGCTTTATCACAAAATTTCCATCTACCTCTCGCTGTGCTTAAATAGCAGTAAACATTAACCCCAGGCGCCTATGGGAGATGCACACTGAGCCCTCTACCCCGAGAGGACGGTGAGAGGTGGTGAGGGGGTTGCCAGGGGAAGAGGAGAAGACGACAGCTCTGTCTTTGGGACTTGCAGAGGGTCCAGCCCCAGCCCGTGCCCAGGGTGAGCGTTCCCTCCTGTCCCTCTGAGCCCCGTTCCCACTGGGAGCTCATCCCAGCCTCCCCGTCGATCCCCTGCGCAGATACCGCGTCCTCGCCGACGTCGCCCCCGGCTATTCAACGGCTCTCCGGATCATTAAACATATTGAGCAACACCAGTCCTGTGACTGGTTAATTAGTAAAGAGTTGACTAATTAGTTAATCGTGTTTACCAAGTGCTTTGAAAGTGCTCAATGTTATTATTTTTAATTATGACTGCGCCCCAGGCGCTGTTCACCTCCCCGCATGCGAAGCCTTGCAGGGTTCAAACTCTTTGTCTCTGCTACCCGAGGCTGGTTTTAAGATGGGAATTTGCCTCTTATCCTCTGGTTACCAGGTTTCCTTAACAGCCTCTTGTGTGGGATTTTAGAAAAGCCCCTCACAAAGTCTTCATATACCTTGGCACACTTAGCTCGCTCTTTCAAAGCCACCTTATCCATTAAGGAGGCAGGATTGGCTCTTTCAAAGCCATACACAGTGGTGCCTTTGTGCACACCTCAGCCCGCATCCCTCTCCTGACCTTCACAGGAGATCAGCTGATATCCAGGCTCACCCTCCCATCCCAGTCTGGGAGGCTCCAATCCGCAGTGCCACGGACACCTCCGCTTTAGGACCCTCCCATCCCATGGGAGAGAAGCCAAAATTTCCCACTGAGAGGAAATTAAGGTTATTCCCACATCTGACTTCAGGCTTGTCAGGAGGAGAGGACAATTTTGGTGGAGGGTCAGAAGAGAAAGTGTACTGCAAAGATTTCATCCACGGAGAAGAATGTGAACGGGGTTTGTTAGTCAGGGGAGAGTCTTGGCATCTCTGAAGAATCAACAAGCCTAATCGTTCTGGGACTTTCTTCATTCGTAAAAATGTCATCAGCTTGTTAAGCAATGTCGTAAAGAGCCCCAGTCACTTCTTATCACTGCGTAATCTGAAGAGGATTCTTCTAGCACCAGCTGCAGAAATAAGACCCACCTCCACACAGCACTGAGATAGAAGAAAATCTGGCGCTCGAGCAGACAATAAGCTATAAAAGTCACACAGGGCTGCCACAGAAGCAGGGTTTTGGAAATGCTTCTGTCGCCGTGAGTTGAGCAGGGGGACACATGGCCGGTCAGAGTACATTGTGTGGACACTACTACAGGCTGCTTAGTGTTGCTGCCTTCACCAAGAACCTGCAGTCCCCATGTCGCAGTTGGGAGCTCTTCGCTTGTGCTCTTCTAGAAAGCTCATAGCGGTGTGTTGTCAGGGCTTACCATCTCCAGGTAACACCCACTTAAATGACTGCTGCCATCCATGACCTGTGGTTAGGGTGATGTGGTTGCCAAACCATGGATGTGTTGGTTGGGAAGTGGGAAGGTATTCCCCCTTGCACTCTGAATTTCCTCCTTGGAAATCCTCCTCGTGAAGGCCAGAGCAGCTGGGCACCTAAAATAGGCATCAGTTAAAATGCCAGCAATAAGTGGGGATGAATCCCACCCTCGAGCTCTGTAACTGGCTCTTACTGGCCACGCTGGTCAGAAGAATGGACCTGTCGGTGCAGGATCCTGTTTCCAACCTGAGCAGCACCAGGCTCCCTGGGAGGTGTTTGAGTATGGGGCAACCATGTGGCAATAGCAGGCTGGTGTATTCTCTGTAATTTAGGGGTTTCTGAACTGAAGATGGCATCCTTGTAATTAATTTTAGTAGCATATTAGTAGTAATAGTGGTTTAATTGCTTTTGCTTCTATGGATCACAGATCTAGGACATTTTCAAGTTCTTTATATCAATTAACTGGTGTGGGATAGGGGCTTACCAGTCGTTGTGACCATTTGGAGTCCGAAAACTTGATCCTTGGGTGTGTTGCATTTTGTCTACCCTTTTGTGAAGGTCAGGAGGGTACAAGGTCCCCTAGACTCCGTTCATGCTATGGGCCCAGCATCTTATCTCCCTTAAGAGCGACCGCCCATAGGGCTGTGCAGCAGAGACTGGATTCGTGGTGGTAAGAGGTGCACGCAGGAAGGGCAGAAGCAGTGGAGCTCAGTTTAGTGTCTTGCCACAAGATCAGCTTTCCACCTTATTTTATTTTCTCCCCTGTGTCCTCCTCTCACTACCCGTTTCTCTGCTCCATGAAGCTCTTCTTGCAGCCAGTGAGCACCAGGAAACCTTCCCCATCTTCCCCACCACCTCAGTGCTGGGATAGGGAAAACTCATTTCCTCTGGAGTCCTCCTGGGGCAAGGGAAGACCTCCAGCCCCGCTCCTCAGCCTGGAAAGTTGGTGGGGTGGCTGGAGTGCCACAGCCAGCCATCTTCCCTGGGTGCCGGAGCAATCCCTCTGGCCCGGCCCGGCCGTTGCCTCAACGTTTCCATCCAGGAGGAGAGCCTGCTAAATCTCTTTCTCTTCAAAAAGAGAGAGAAGCCAAGGAAGTCTGGAAGGGAGGGGAGACAAACACATCTGCACCTGGGAAATGTCATGTTTGGTTTTTCAACCCAAAATGGGCAGTGACAGCAGCTCCGTGGGGGTGTAAGTAGGGGGAGCAGTGCAGATTTATAGCTGTGGGTCACGCTCAAGCTGAGCCAAGTATTCTGCCTAGCATCAGTTTTATGAACAAGATGAAGTGCAGAACCTCAAGTGCAGGCGCCCTGTTAGAGGAGAAACACTGGGTGAGCAGGAACGGGGAGTGCACTGCGAGAGTCCTGCCTCTCTCCCTGCTCTGGGATGGCTCTCTCCTTTCCAGGCTGGATTTGGGCAGGTTGGGGATCGCAATGACCAAGCGTGACCAGGCCTCAGCAGGTCCTGGATTTGGTGCCACAAGCCTGTAGAAGTCACAGGCCGCAAAGCCATGAGCAAAGCAGCTGGAGGCTGAAGCAAACAGGAGTCAAGAACTGTCCTCTTTCAAAAAATAAAATTCACAGCAGTTCCCAACCCTGCAGGAGGGAGTAATGCTAGACATAGAACTGAAACCTCTTAGACAACTCCAAATTCAACACCCTGTTGAGCATCCAAATTACCAGTCCAAGAAGATGTTGCAGAGATTGTCACAACATCACAGAACATAAGGACCCAAATGATGCTAGGGTTTCCCTTTCTGGTCGGATAACCAGACTGAATCTCTTGTAAATTCAGAACCTCATATAAAATATTAAGCAAAATTACCAGAGGCTCCCAGTTCTCACTGAGATAAATGCGGTGCAGACCTTTTTCACAGATGTGGGCAAGATTGTCACTTCATCACGGTCTCGTACTGAAAGCTGGGTTTCAGCTGGGCTTTGACACTTAATTGAGGAGTGATGCAATGTTGTATTGTGACTGTAATACCCCCAAATTGTGTTCTTTGGCAATGCCTTTTGATGTACCTCTTCAAAGAAGTGCAGCAAATCCTGCTCTTTCCCATATGAAGCGGTGGCCAGGGAAGTCTTTGAAAATACAATGAAAGCACCTCTAGCGTTGAAGCTGATTCACCTTCGTCCTAAGGCTTTAAACTGAGGATGTTTTTTTGACTGATACTTTTGCTGTGGTTCCATTAGACCTTGTGGGGTGGATGTAGATGATGTGGTGGGGGACTCTGCCTTTTGATTTAGTCCTAGAGTCCACTGTGGTGTTTAACAGTCTGTGAATCTATGCAAAAGGCCTCAGCAGGTAGGAAGGACGAGACTTAGCAGGGTGGCACACCCTCCAATTCTGTATTTCGGTAGCTGGTTCAGAAGGTTCCTCCAGAAGAGCAGTGTCTCGGTGCTACCACCAGAGACAGTGCTCGAACTCAAACATTCACCCTGAAACAGCTGCGGAAGAAACGAATATCTTTGAAATAGGAAAAATTCTGCATGCTGAATACCTGTACAAAGCACAGGACATGTGGGGTTCCCACAGAAAGCTGAAAGCAACCCCTAAATTATCAACAGCCAAAGCATGGATGCCCACATGAGTGAGTGGTCAGGAAGCTGTCGATGGTGTTTGATAGCTCTCAGTGACTTTCGGGCACCTTTGCTTCCTCCAGCCCCTGCTTGGGTATCTGTTTTTCCATTCTGCTGGTTGTATTCATTCTTGGTTTGTGAGGTGAGGTTGGTTTGATTGGCATAACTCGTCTGTGAGAAATGGTGGATATTTCTGCTGGAGTGGGAGGAAAGCAATGGTGGCAAGGGCAGGAGGAGGCAATCTCATGGGCATCGTTGCGTGCCAGTCCATAACAGGGTGACATGGCTGTGGTGTTTCCCACCCCTGCCTGGACAGGTGAGCCCCGTGGCCACATCCTTCCATGGGAAGGAAACCCCAGCCCAGCTGAAAGCACCTCTCTGCAGCATCTGTTGGGGCACCTGTCAGCTCCCTCCCTCCCTGGCCTTGCCCCAGCAGGACCCCACAGCTCCTGGTAGATATATATCTATATTCCTATAGATAGATGCTTACCCCTATATCTTGGCCTTCCCCACTCCTCCCTGTAAGAGTTCTCCACCTGACCAACCTTAGATCCTCTGCCCCGAGCTGTGCGTCCTGAGCACCGGAGCCTGCAACAGGGGCCAAGCCGGGTGCTGAAGCTGCCTTAGAGGGAATTTTTCCATAGGTGCCGCGTAACCCTCTGCCCTGGGCAGGGCTGAAACATCCCTGCAATCGGTGGCTCATCTCTGAAAGGACAAAGCTGGGCTCCCTTCTGTGGAGGGGTCACCCACAGCTTCCCACATGCAGAAGTGGCATCGCACTGTGTAAAGCTGTGGGATGATCAATTTAGTTGTTTGCCATTAACCGCTCAGTACCCAGTATGAGCAATATGCTGGGCAAACAAAGGGCATGGTTGTTAATGAGTTAAAAATCCCACAGCTTCTATGCAAAACAGTATAAAAATGCCAGTATTTATTTATGGGCTTCTAAGGGCTTGTTCCATGCTGGATAAAGCTGATGGGAGAGCTGATGTCAGTCTCTTTGGAGTTAATTGAAGCATCCCCATTGATCGCAGTAGGAGCAGGGCAGAGCCCCGAAGGGAAAATGCCAGCACTGGTTTACCTGCGCTGCTCCTGCTGTGCCAAGGATAAACAGAGCAACGCATCAGAGCAGCGCCTGCCGTACAAACCGCAAAAGGCACAGCTTTCCAGGTGGCCCATGGAGGTTTCCAAGCCAGCTGAGAGACTTGAAAGTGTGGTTTTATTGTCCGAGGAAACCTTAGTCAGAGCTCCATTCCCTCCAGCTTCGGTTTTAGCTTTTACTCTCCGTACCGCCGTGGCGCCTTGTCAGCACCGCTGACCTTCTGGCTCAGTGAGACCGGCAAGGACCTTCATTCAGAGCCTGCCAAGGTGCTCTGGGGCTGGCCAAGGAGGGTGGCAATGCTTCTCCAGCCCAGACAGGGCGGATGGTGGTGCTCCTCCTGCCCAGCCAGGAAGGACAGTGATACTCCTCCAAGCCAAGCCAAGGCGGGTGACAATGCTCCTCCAGCCTGACCAGGGCGGGTGGTGATGCTCCTCCAGCCTGACCAAGGCGGGTTGTGATGCTCCTTCCAGCCTGACCAAGGTGGGCTGTGATGTCCTCCAGCCTGGCCAAGGCTGGTGGTGATGCTTCTCCAGCCCAAGCCACCACAGGGGGTGATGTTCCTCCAGCCAACCAAGGCAGGTGATGATGCTCCTCCAGCCTGGCCAATGCAGGTGGTGGTGCTCCTCCAGCAGCTATGGTGGAGGCTCAGGAGCAGCCGCTTGTCCTGCCCCTGCAGCAGGATTTGAACCTGGCTGTGGGTGGAAGGGTTTCAAAGCCCCTGAACCCACTCGGCAAAGCCTGACCTGTGCAGTGAATAGGGCGGGGAGAGTCTGTGTGGCTGGGGAGCTGGGGACCTCATTTCTCAGCCTTTGAGACACATCCCCTATGACCACTTGGAGCGGGACGCAGGGATGGGTGGATGCTGATGGGGCAGGATATTCTGTGGGAATGTGTGGGACCCCATGCCGGAGGGGACGGGTGAAACTGGTAGGATCGCGATCCAAGTCAAACAGAAGGCGATCATTCCTCCAGGACTATGGGCAAGCTGTGGAGCTCCTCATCCTTGGATGCAGTGGATGATAGAGGTTTTTGTGGCCTCAAGGGGAGATTGTGGGGAAAAAGGGGTGGGTTTAGGTGCTCTGTTGCCATCTAAGGCTAGCTTGACTCTCTCATTGTATTTGTGCTGTTAGGAGAAAATTGAGCATTGTCTGCACACCTTGGGACTGGGGAAGGGGCCAGCCAGCTCAGCCTTGTTCCTCGGCAGCGAAGCCCAAAGAGGACCATTAAGCAGAGGAAAGCCGTGTCAAAGGGGGGATATAATGGCAGATTACAGGGAGTTCCTGGGGTGGCATTGAGCTGCCCAGCCCTGGTCAGCTCAGGCATTAACATGCATTGTGCTGCCCATTCCCCCCAACCTCTGCCTCGTAGGAAAACCTGAGCTGCCCCTTCCCTACAACCCCAGTGTCTGTGCCGGCATAGAGTCATTGACAGGTTGCCCTTTTATTCGCACGATCAGCTCCCCAGGAACCTTGCCGTAGGCATTTTGATCCCACAGCATGTCAATGGTGGCCCGGAAAGGGATGGGCCCTGCCCTGGGGTGCCCGAGGTCTGGGGTAGCTGAAGGTTTATTCAACAGAAGAATACCCCGAGCCAGCAGGTGGGACACAGGAACCTTTAATCCCAAATCATTTTTCTTGCTGGCATCCTTTTTTTGTTTTGAATTATTATTATTATGGCCAGCAACAAGGCGTGGGCTCGCCGCCTGGGAGAGCGATATTATTCGCCTCCTTTTGTGCATGGTACCATGTTTGAATTGAGAAACAAAGCCGAGCAGCTTGTGTCTCCTGTTGGAAGCCTTCCTATCCCGCTGGGGATCCGGGACCTTTTCATCTCAGCCCATACACTCCATAGGCTTCTGCCTCTTCCCATCTTTAAGTCTTTAGTAAATATCATAAAAGAGAAAATAAAGGCAATCCCCAGGGCTCAGGAGTCTTACCTTCCCTACATTAAAAAGAGGGGGAAAAAAAGAGAAAGCAGAGATTTAGCCTCGTTTTATCATTTTTTATGCAGAGCTTGCAGAGAGTAAGTAGTATTTAGCCCCATTTTGCAGGCTGGAGGCACTTCGGAAGAGGGTGTCTTTGTGTATATACCCCGGTTTTGGGGGGATGCAGACCCTGAGCCAGGCTCCTGTGGCAGCGGTCATCAGATGCAGCCGTGAGAAGGAAAGCAAAGCACTGCCAGGCAAATAACAGCTCGGGTGCCCCCGATCCTGTGATGCCGAGGCCACGGGCAGGGTGGGCAGGGGAAGGGGGTGCTCAGGCCACCTGGAAACCAGCTGGAGACAATTCAGCTTCAAACTGGGCACCCTAAAATTAACCCACCCGTTAGTGGTATGAGGGCAGGCAAAGCAGGGGAGTTTGTGTCCCGATGCTGGTGGGAAGGAGGTTACATTGCTGCTAATAAGGGAGCCATTTAAAAACATTCGACTTCTATTAATTTACTGTTTCAAATTGGATGCGAATGCTTGGAGGAAACTCTTCCCTTTCCATGAAGTTTTTGATTATCTGATGGAAGGCAATTCCAAACAGGACAGAAATATTTCCCTTTTTTGTTTGAAATCCAAACTTTTGGCTTGGCTTGGCTTTCAAAACCCCAAAAGAAACCATTTCAATCTGAAATAAACCCAGAAATGTTTCTACTACATTTAGATGCTTTTAATTGGAAAAACGAAAACGCTTCCTCCAAGAGTCTCCAACAAAAAGGGTCACCCCTGTGATTTCTGTCGGAACCACATCTACTGTGTGATCAGTTGTAGGTTTGACACCCAGGCAGGCTGGCAAAAGCCATAATTCAACCTCCCAGCTCTGGTCGTATGCACTGACAACAACTGCGGTTGCACAATTCCTTGTTATTTCTTACGCAGAGGAACTTCATGGCCATCGGTTTCTTGGCACAGATTTTGGGGATGGCACTTCTTTGTATGAATAATGAAGTTCACATGTGGTGGTTGTTCATTCCTTACTCTTTAATACTTCCTTTTCCTTCAAAGACATTGCCAGGCCAGGTTTTTGGTTACATTCATCTGGGAGGGTGGAAGAGTCTGGCTGCAGAGCAGTTATTGCCCCTGGTTCTGCTGTGCCTGCAGGGTGATGGAGGTGCTGGGTGGCTCCAAGGTGGCTCAAGGGACCCTTTTAGGGTTCCTCGCCCAAAATGCCACATCCCCTTTGCAGAGAGCTGCCACCTAAGAGATATTTGTCTCCCCTCCAGAAATGTCAGCAAGGTGGGGACTGGTCCCCAGCTCAAGGACAGTCTTCTGCAGGAGATGTGGGGGAGCTTAGGGATGGGGCAACAGACGCAGACTGCACCGAGAGCTTCTCCTGCCGGCACTGGGGCAGGTGGAGAGGCACGGCAGCTGACAGAGGTCACGGTCCCACACCTCACCAATATCCGAGCCTTGAAGTAGGCACACGGGGCACAACCCAGAAGCCAAAATTTGTCCAGGCAAATAGCTGTATAATTAAGAGCTCACAGAAAAATAGCCCATTCCCAAGAAACCGCTGAGGAGCAGAAGGGCTTAAACTCCCCATGACTCCCATTTTCAGTACCTCGTTCAGTTGGCGTGAGCCCAGGTCTCCGCTGGTGCAAATACAACGGGAAAAGAAATGAGTTTGCTGCCCCGATTGCTTAGAAAAGTTGCAAGAAAACACATCTCGGTCTGTGAGAGCACGGGAGGAAATCAGTGCTCGCCCTCTCCTGTTATCTGGCTCTTGCTACTGTGAGTGACGGACACCGTCAGCAGCACTGTCCTGCAGGAGATCAGCAATCCACAGCATTGCTAATAACAAGAGAAGCTGTGGTTGCCTTAACTAAAAAAGTTTGCCTGCTATCGTTGGGTTGATTTAAAGCTTTTCACTCAGGGTGTGTGGGCGAGGGCTCGTGTGTGCGTGTTTACCAGTCCAGCGAGGAATGTCGTTTGAATGGCTTCTCTGAAGGTTTGGATACAGCTCGCTAGAGCTCCACAGGTTCCCTGAGGACTCTAATAATTGGTACATTTGGTTTGCTTTTCCTTATTATTTCTAAGTTTTCCAGCTCTAACGCCAAAGGAGCCTGTATTCTATGTAATTATTACTCAAAACTTTGAAAACATTAAGTAGGAAAAATAGGCCGTTAAACAACTAAGGAGCAAAGTAACAAGTGTGAATTATGGCTCTGCCCTGTGGTTTGACTGTGATGGGTTTGTTCCACCCATGGAGAGATCTTGGAGAAGGGTAGGTTGAGTGGGTTGTTTTGCTTAATCTCTCTGCTGTCAGAGTGGCAGTCCCCGGAGAAGGCAGATCTATAGAGAAATGTGCCTACCCTTTGAAACGCAGCGCACATGCCCAGCTCCCAGCAAAGGACTTTTGTTCTGCTCTGATTTATACAGTTCTCTGGGGCAAAGAGAAGTGGCTGTCATGGTTGCAAGGATTACTCGCTACTGGAGGGAAGGGTGGACTATGCAAGAATAATTGGTTCTCTTGACTGGGCATGGAAATCCCGCTCCCCCTTCCCCAGTCTCCGTGCCCCTGCCCCCCATCCCTCACCCACAAGGGGATGCTGGCTCCCGAGGTCTTGCGTGCTGCAGCTCTGCCCCGAGGCTGGCCAGGGGATCAGGAAAAGCTTGAGGCAGGGTCATTCCCTTCCCCTTGTGCTGCCAGTCCCAGTGAATGATAACCTGGGGATGCTCTTGCCCCTTGCCCAGGGATGGAAGAGGGATATCGAGCCTGACTATCTCACCCAGGGTGGTGGAGAATGGCTCCTGCAGACATTGCACCCTCTCAGACACCTGCCTGAGGGGGAGGAGCACCATTCCAGAGGTGGCTGCTTCTCCCCCAGGACTCTGAAAGGCAATTCAGTGTGCCTAGCTCAGACCTAACACCCATGGCTACTGAAACACAGCCTCTAAGGTACGTGGTCTCTCACCGCATCCACAGTTTGCTTATCCACTTGTTGCACTGTGTCTGTAAGCTCTCCATGATGAGCATCTTCTTCTCCATACATGCACAGTGCCCAGCACAGAGTGTCCCAGCTTGGGCTGAGGTTTCTAAGTGCTACTTTAATGCAAGGAAAGCCTGTGGGGCTGCTCCTGGTGTAGGGATGTCTCCTGGAGGACCTGAGCCTCTGTGGCCATGGTAGCGGACCTGTGCCCACTGCAGAACTGAGATGCCTCAGAGGACTCAGTTTATCCATCCAAGGATGGATATCCGTTTATCCATCCGAGGATCACTTGCCAACAATGGCAACTCACTCGTTCCAGCGAGGGACGTGACTTCAGTTATCTGCTCTGAGATTTTTCTGCTTGTTTGTTTTGTTTTCATCCTCCGAGGAGGAGGAGGGTGGTGCCTCCACACGCACAAGGCCGGCCACCTCTGAACCCTAGCTCCAGAAGCCCTTTTCATGCTCTATAAATTTTATTGGAAAATCTGTTTCGCTTGGGGGGTGGAGTGTATTTTTTTTTCCCCCGGTAACGCACCATGAAAAGGCTCATTAAAAAGTGAGGTCCTCGTTCTGATTAATCCTTCCAAGCAGGCAGAGGTGACACATGCTAATGACATTTCCAGCCGGGCTTGTCCCCTGAGACGCCTGCTGCTGTTGCAGGCTGAGTACCGCCGAAGGAGACAGTGTGTTGGACGTCGGAAAGGTTGGTTTTGGCTGCAGACTTCATTTGTAGTGGAGAAATGCCTGCGGGAGCCAGGCAATTGCTGTCTCCCCGGCAGGCCTAGGAGACTTTGTTCTCCAGATGCATCTCATGGACTGTCCTCCTGCGGACATCGGCTGTTCCCGGCCTCCGGAAGGGCTTGGGAAGATGAGGAATGGACATCCCTGGCGTCTGCACGGATCCTCGCGGCACGTACAGAGCTGCTGACTGAGGACTTCTCCAAGGCACTGGAGCGCCTGTCTACACCAGGTTGTTTTGTTAACCTCAGACTGCTGCTTGGCCCCTGCCAAAGCTCTGATGTTCTTGGAAAACATCGGGCTAAAAAGACGCCTTTCCAAAACAACAGCTGACTTAACGAACTGTCCAGCCATTGGTTTAGCAGGCACCAAACCCCAGCAAGCGGGAGCTTGGAGGGAGTGAGTCTCCTTGGATCTCACGTCATTTACCTGGGTTTGGTGATGGGGAGGTCGACCTTTACCCCAGACCCTTCCCCACTACTGTCCTTACAAGCCAAACGTGACTTCTTGTGAAGGTCCTGGGATGCAGGTCCAGCTTTAATGTTGTGGGGACCCAAAGCTGAAATCTTATTCTCCCCTTCCTGCTGGAAACCAAGATCCCTGTTCAGCTGGAGAAAGGAAGAAGCAGGGATGTTCCCCAGCTGGGTCAAGGACGTGCCTGGGGCCACCCAAGGTGTGCTGGATGGAGGGCAGACCCTGCTCAGGAGATGCCGAACAGCCTGAGCTGTGCTGACATTTTTCCTATTGGACGCAGCTACACAGTGACACAAGGCAGAAACCTGTCAGAAGAACACCCTCACCTCCTGCCAGCCTCCCCTGCCCTCAGCAAACCTCCAGTCCTTAATGCACAGTGTGTTTCACGTAAGCCTTGACATGTACCAGCGAGATGTACCCGGCATTGACTCCAAACAGCTTTGCTTTTCTCAGAGGGTCTTGGCCATTGTGGCCAAGAAACATAAGGGCTCTGTAACACTTTGTTGGGCCAAGAATAAAGTGAATTTGTTGAAAGAAGGTTACCATGTTATATAAGTAAGAAAAGGGGAGTTGTATTTAACCTGGCACGGGGCAGTTGTTTTCACTTAAACAGAGCTATGCACAGAACATAGCTCATGGCTTCTTCTTCGGTGAGGTGTTGTTCATTTTGGCCCGAGCATCTCTGGGTCAGGGAAGCAAAAGCTGTGGTCCACCCGCGGGGGAGGCAGGGGAAGGGGAGAGATGCAAAGGGCAGGACAGAGAAGTTCACGTTTCTGGAGCTGGGAACTTGTCTGCGTGAGCAGGCACGTCCCCTTGCCAGCTCCGGAGCTGCCAACGCAGGGTCCGGCCAGGGCCGAGGCAGGGCAGTCCCAGCCGGCGTTGAGTCCAGCAGCTGCCCTAGTCTTCTCCCTCCTGATCCCAATCACCCCCACCTTGGTAGCTCAAAGGATCCCTTGCAGACAAGCCAAGCCGGAGCATTCCCGGCTCTGCCCTGGTATGGGTTTGAGACAAATTTGGGCTCCAGCACAGAGAGGATGCTCCAGAACCAGTTTTACTACATCATTACTTTCACCAGTTAAAGGTGTTGGAAATGAGCCGGAGCTGGACATGGAGGTGGCAGAGCATCCCTGGCTTGACTGCTCAGCACAGTGAGTCCTCGCAAGCCCTCGCAAGGCTGGGTGAGCGGGCACAGGGGCTGCTGCCATGGGGCCACACCATCCAGCGTTGTGGGCAGCAAGAAAGGTTTACCTCTAACACAGAGACACACCAGAAGGGTGCGTACAGCTCTCTTTTTGGCTGACACGCTGAGGATTTTCTATACAACCGGGGCAGCTGAATGCAGCAGGAGGTGGATTTGGTGGGTGTGTAGCCACATCCATACTCAGCATCACCTGCAAGGCAGCCAGCATGCAGCTCTCAGGGCTGGGGCTCAGCTCTGCCTGTTCTGCCTCTGCATCCTCTGATCATTCTGCCTCTGCATTCTCTGCCCACCTTGGGAGCAGTGCAGCCTCTCAGCCTCGGGGCAGCACCCTCCTCTGCCGAGAGGCCTTCAGTCCTCTCGGGTGTCTTGGGAAGGTGCAGAGCAGCTGATCCACAAACCAGATCAACCAGTGAAAGATTATTGAGAGTTTGCTGTCTGAAACCTTTTTAGAAAACCTTAACTTAAGAAACAAGGCATAAATGTGATGCTTGGCATAGGGATATATTGCACTCATAAAATCATAGAATGGTTTAGGTTGGAAGGGACCTTAAAACCCACCCAGTGCCACTCCCTGCCCTGGGCAGGGACACCTCCCACCAGCCCAGGTTGCTCCAAGCCCCGTCCAACCTGGCCTTGAACCCCTCCAGGGATGGGGCAACCACAGCTTCTCTGGGCAACCTGGGCCAGGGGCTCACCACCCTCACAGCAAAGAACTTCTTCCTGATATCTCATCTAAATCTCCCCTCTTTCAGTTTAAAACCGCTACCCCTCACCCTATCACTACATGCCCTAATAGATGATAATAGTTCACTCACTGCAGAGTGAACTATTTCAAAAAGCTCTCCATTTACCTTGAAATTGCAGAGACGCACTCTCTCAGCAGGTCAGTGGAGCTCAGAGCCATGCGCCTATGTCTTTCAGATGAAGCCTACAAGGTGTCTCCCATTTATAGCCACTGTCCTAAAGGGAGCTTTTAGAGTTAAATGGGGAATATAACTAAGGCTGAAGAAAAAAAAAAAAGATCACATTGAACTTTACCAAAAAAAGTGGTGAAAGGCACTGGTTGTGGGAGGGCATGGGACAGGAGAATTTTTTTTTTTTCTGTAGTTGAAAAAGGGTGGCAAGAGCACTGGCAGCTTTGCAGACAAACCTGCAGGGCCGTGGCGGGGTCTGGTAGACCTTTCCTACCTCTTCCTTCAGGATGCCGGCACAGCGAGCTGTGAGATCCTTGCCTGCTTTATCTTGGGTGGCTGAACCAGCCCGTGTTAAAAGGAGATGAACATAATACAATAGAGTTTGACTTTGTTTCTGTGCTGTACGGTTCATTCAGAGGGATTACAGGCGCTTTTCAGCCTGTTACCACCTGGAGAGGCAAATACAAGGGAGCGCTGGTTCAAATAGGCTACCCACCGAGCCGCCTTAGTTCTGCCAGAGCCAAAGTTACAGAAGGTTAAAAATGATCCGGGCAGGATCCGACCCGAACAATCGCCCGGAGCAGGGGGACACCTCAGGCATGCGGGGACGCCGGCCAGAGCTGCCTGGGTTTGTTAGTGAAGGGTTTGGAGCTGTCGGCTGCAGACAGCCAAGGGGGCAGCTCACGGCGGCGAGGCCCTGAGTGGGACGCAGGCATGAAACCGAGCTTAAGACCCCTCTGAAGGAAACCATGTCTGGCATTTTTTAAGGAAAAGAGAATTTCATAAGGAGTAAGGCTGAAGGTTGATGGGGTTGGGTTAAAGACCTGTGTGGTTGGGGGAATAAAACCCTCTGTCCTTGTTTCCTGATGAGGGTATTATTATGTCTGAAGGGATAAATGCTGGAGGGCATCAAGGTCTTGGGTCAGGTGCTATGGACTGTGTCTCTTCTCCATGCTGATGTGTCCCCAGCTGCCGTGCCTCCATGTCCTACGAGGTGGGATGGGGCTGCCCCAGCACCTCAGGGTGCAGGGAGCAGACAGTGCTCCTCCATTCCCCGTGCTGCTGGAGCCAACAGAGAGCCCAAAGGGCCATTGCAGGGTGGAAACTTGAAGCCCCCTCTCTCTCAGACCAGCTGAGCATCCCAGACCCATGGCCATCCTTCTCACCACCAGCCATTCTGAAAGCAATGTTTTTTCCATCCAGGTGGAGACCCTGAGCTTCAGTTTGAATAACCTTTATTTGGGGCTGTTTTGGCTGAAAGAATAGGCTTTTTGTCCTATTAAAAATGAGAGTGGAGTGTCAGCGAATATGAAGGTTGTTTTCAAGGGTTTATTGCTGATGAAGCCTCCCTAGAAGCATAGAATCATAGAATCATAGTATCATAGAATGTGTTGGGTTGGAAGGGACCTTTAAAGGCCATCTAGTCCAACCCCCCTGCAGTCAGCAGGGACATCTTCAACTAGATCAGGTTGCTCAGAGCCTCATCCAGCCTGGCCTTGAATGTCTCCAGGGATGGGGCCTCCACCCCCTCTCTGGGCAACCTGGGCCAGTGTCTCACCACCCTCAGTGTAAAGAACTTCTTCCTAATGTCTAATCTAACCCTGCCCTGCTCTAGTTCAAAACCATTGCCCCTCGTCCTATGGCTACATGCCCTTGCAAACAGCCCCTCCCCGGCTTTCCTGTAGGCCCCCTTCAGGGACTGGAGAATGGTTTGGGTTGGAAGGGATCTTAAAGACCATCCATTCCCACCCCCTGCCCTGGGCAGGGACACCTCCCACCAGACCAGGTTGCTCCAAGCCCTGTCCAACCTGGCCTTGAACCCCTTCAGAGGTGGGGCAGCCACAGCTTCTCTGGGCAACCTGGGCCAGGGGCTCACCACCCTCACAGCCAAGAATTTCTTCCTCAGATCTCATCTAAATCTCCCCTCTTTCAGTTTAAAACCATTCCCCCTCACCCTATCACTCCACCCCCTGATAAAGAGTCCCTCCCCAGCTTTTCTGTAGCCCCCTTTAGGTACTGGAAGGGGCTCTAAGGTCTCCCCGGAGATGCGTACAGCATGTATCCTGTGTCCTTAGGGTGAAATACTTGCAAAGTCTTTGCAGTTCTGCTGCCGAGGGCAAACAAGATGGGAAGCAGGGCAAGTAACACCACATCTCCCCCAGGTCTGGTGCTCCTTAGTCCTCAATCCCTTCAAAGGGCTCCCTAAGAAATCAGCCCGTGTGGGGCAATGTCTATTGCTGGAGTCTCACGTTGAGCGGATGATGATGGAGGCAGGATCCTGATCCCCTCCTTCCCCAGGGCTGCGCAGGCTGTGGTTTCACCATCCCGGGGGGTGTTTCTGCTGCCCACGCGCTGCCAGCCGCAGCCAGACAATGAACAGATCCAGGACTGGGACCAGTGATAAACGACCCAGCAGAAGTTTAACAAAAAATAAAAAAAAGAGACCAAAATCTTGCTTCTCGGGTGGGATGCTCTCCATGCAGCTGTCCAAACAGAGGGGAAAGGACCTGCCTGTGTCCACGCTTCTGCTGCAAAATACCCTCCAGCACCAAGGGATGCAGATCCATCCCCAACAAGGCACCAGGGGCATGGGCAGGAGTTCTGCCACAGGGGTGCTCCATCCCCGGGACGCTCGGGGCACTCCTCCCCCTCTGCCTCCAGTGCCAGTGCTGCGCCGTGCCCACAGCGGTCCCATCTGTCTGCAGGAGCAGCTCCTGGGACGAACCGGAGAGATCTGCTGCATCCCATCAACTTTAATCCAGGGAAAACTGTGCCCCATAGACCAGCAGTTTGGGATCCTGCCCAAGCAGCAGCCGGCAGTGAGTTGCTGTGCTGCAGCTCTCCCAGCCACCCACCGCTGGTGCCTGGGCAGAAGCATCCCCATCCTGTCCTCGGGGAAAGGCTCTCAAGTTGCATTGGAATCATCATTTGAAAAACTCAGTTTTTATGTCTCCCCTTTGTTGGTAAAACACAGCTCAAAGGACCTCGCGCGTGCAGCCAGCTCGGGCGCTGCTCGCCCTGCGTGCTGGGTGGAGCGAGAGGGGGTAAATACCCTGGGAAGGGCTGGATGTGCCATGAGACCCAGCCGTGCCCGCAGCCTAGCTGATGGCATCGGTTCAGCTCTCACCCACAGCCGCCTCAGCGCGAGGCTGTAGTAGATACTGCGATTTCAGATTACAAGTGTCAGTTTAGCTTAGCTTGTCAACGAAGGCAATAAATAAATCCCTCTCACTTGCACTGCCTGAAATGGTGCAGCTGGAACGAATCTGCTTTGCTGCTTTCACAGGGAGAAGAAGGGTTTTCTCCCTCGGGGTGAACGTGCTTGGCCATAGGTGAAGAAGACTTGAGCTCCTGTGGGGGGGAAACATCAGAGAGAGCTTTAGGCTGATTGTCCAAGCCTGGTTTTAAAAGAAGGAATGTTTGTCCTGGTGAAGATAAGTTTGTTTCTCTGCTTGTGATTGGAGGTTCCCAGGTCTTCCAGGTGAAAACATCTCTGTTTTCCAAGTGGAGTCAGGAACCCACTGTTGACTGCCAGGACCTCAGTCCAACACCCTGCATGGCAGCCAGAAAGTGCTAAGGGCCAAATTCAAGCCCTTGAGAACTTAAAAGAGCTTCAACCACTAATGCAGGGCTGAGAGCCATGTCCCCTTTGCATCTCAGCCTCTCCTTGCCCTACCACCCTTGCCTGGCTGGCGTTTGTTCCTGACCACTCCTGTTCCTCTGGGTCCGACAGCAAGGTGATACTTCGGTGGATGTCACGGGTTCATTTTCCGCATCCCAACCACGGAGTCCCTGTTTTTGTGGTTTTTGAAGACATAGTTTCCTAATGTTGGAACATCCCTTTAGGCCCTGAGCATTCCCTGACATCAGCGTGAGCGCGGCGCAGCCCCATTGGTTTACAAACATCTGGGTTCCTAGGAAATGCCGCGTATTCCTGCCGGTACTCTGCTGTCTGTTAACGCTTATAAAATTATGTTTATTTCCTGCCGTGGGGATCAGGCTTCAGCTCAGGGTTATTTCCAGGGCTGCGGCAAGCTTTGTGCCAGAGATGCAAACCATGGCAAACAAGTACTTAAAAGCCTTGTGTTCAGCAATGGGCAAACCACAGACACTTCAGAGGTTTGGTTTGGGAAACCGGTCGCCCGAAGGAAGGCGAGAGAAACCGATGTGCGCAGGAGCGCCCCGAGCTGCTCTGGGGCTGGGGATGGTCGTCCCACTTGGCTCCAAGGCTGTGGCCGGTGGGGTGGTACCTGGTCCAGGCAGGACAGTGCACCCATCATGCCTGGGGATACGGCTGGTCTTCCCCATGGAGATGGCTGGTGGTCCGCATCACAGCTGGCCCAGAAACCCAGCCAAAAAAACTTCTGTGGGAGAGATTTTGCACATCAGCCCCTGCTGCAATCAGGCTTTGTGGAGCTAATGTGTGCCCGGGTCGCCCTGAGACCTCCAGGTTTGCTTTGAAGGAAGCAAGGGAAAAGGCAGGGGATTGCTTCAGGCAGCTCTGGCTCATCTGGCTGGGGTGAAAGGGTGGGTTTCAGGCGGTCGTCTCTGGTCTAGAGGGATCTCCCAGCCCAGGGCTGGGGAAGGGAGCTGGGAGTGGGCGAGCGCCGGCGGCTCGGGCCAAGCTGGGAACTGCAAAAGCTTTTCTGTCCGGAGGTGGGCTTGAGCTCAAACTTGTTTCTTTTTTCTTGCCAAAGCATCTGCTGTCCTGCACACTTCCCTTCCCCCCTCTTCCCTTCAGGATTTCAGGCCATAGAAATGTTTTATCTGATCCCCCACCCCAAAACTGCCTTTGGTTTGATGGTCTGTGGCTTGATTTCCCTCCTCTGGTCACCTCGGGGTGACCTTGGCTTTGCCCTGCCCTTTCACAGCGGAAAACCAAAATGCTGCATTTCAAAAATGCCCAGATGGGTATTTCCAATGACCTAACAGGAAAATCAGCCTTTCTTTACAGCTCAGTCCCCATGACTTTGTGAGCAGCTCCAGCTGGTCCCAAGCTGCTTTAATCAATTGATAATTTGTTTGGCTGGAAAATGCCCCCTGGCTGGGTTGGGATCCCGCAGTCTCGGGACTGGTGGGTCTGGGTCCTGCAAGGATCGCTGTGGTCCAGCCGTGCAGGACTGCAAATTTGAAAATTGGGCTGTAACAGCTGTGAACGTGCGATGCCCAGTGAGGATCCCGCGAACCAGAAGCACTCGCGAGGCTGCTGGGGCTGACCAAGTCTGGCTGCTGCAGGGACATGGTGGATTTTTTACCCAGCCACGGGCAGGACCTAATGTGCCACCATGGGAGGTGGCTGCCAGATGCATCATCTTGCCCACCCCCAGCCAGCCGGTGCTGTGATGGCCACATCACCGTTACACAGTGCTTTGTGTTGAAGTCAGGGATGGAAATGGAAGATGTCCCCAAAATGCCCACTTCCCAGGTCAAACCTGCGTTTAGATGCTGGTTTGCATCTCCACTAGTACATATAAACTTCTGTCATAGTGTAGCCTTGGGCTGCGGGCGGCATAGCTCGCTGTATGGCGGGGGACACATCCGCCCTCAGGGGTGGCACTGGAAGACTTCAGGCTCCCTTTCCCTTTGTTGCCCCACCATAAACCCTCCTTGATGTGGATGGTTTGTCAGCAAGACATCCGAGAGGTCTCTCCTCCTGCTGATGACACATACAGCTGGCTTGGGCCACGAGGAGCCCATTGCCCACACCAGAAACGCTCCTCAGCCCAAACCACAGGAGCTGAGGTTCACAGGGGCTTCGCGACAAAGGACAAGCAGGGATGCCCTCACGGGTGGAGACTGAGGGGGAAAAGGGAGCAGCTGAAGTTAGAAACGCTGGAGAAATCACTGGCACAGCAGCACCACGGCACCCACGCTCGGGGTCTGCTCCCGAGGTGCTCAGCATCCTCAGCCCCCAGCAAAGCCAAGGAGGATCCACTGGGATCGGGCCCTTCGCTAACCGTACATTGTCATGGAAAGCTTCTTGCCGGGTCCTGTGAAGTCATTCAGACTCGTTTTGTGGCCATGCTGGAATGCACTAACCAGGAGTTTTTTTGAGGTCAGAAAGGAATAAGTCTTTTGCAGACAATTGATGTTGTTATTAAAAACATCCACAAGAGAGAGGAGTGTGGGGGGGAGGTCCTCTTTCCTGTTTGGGAAATAGTTTCTCACTGCATCCATCAAGTGAAAGAATTCTGTATGAAAAATTAAATTAAAAAAAAAAGTTTCTGGGGCACACGCGCCTGAAAATGAACCACAGCAGGATCAGAGGTTTGGCTCAGAGCAACGTCCAAGACTCAAAAGCGGAGGCCAGATTAAAATACAGGACTCCTCGCTCCCAGCCGGTTGCTGTAACTGGAGGAAATGCAGTTTCCTTAAAAGAAATGCAGTCTCCTCTTTGCAACACTTGAGCAAAATTCATGAACTTCAGCTGAAGCCCGGAGCAGGTCTTCCACAGAGACAGGCTGGGTCTCAGTCTAGTGCAGCAGCTGGGGCTGTAGGAAAGTGGCGAGCGCTTCAAAAAAGGAAGAAAAATAAAAACAACAAAATGAAGGGATTAGGCCTGTCACCCTGCCCTCCACATCGTTAATCTTCCAGCCCAGGGCAAGCGGCTTTTCCAATTCCGTCCCGCAGCAGTAAGATGTCACCCCAGGTGTGACCCAAGAAGCAGCCACATGGCATGGCACCATCACGCTGCGGCCACCCTCTGGCCATGAGAGCTAAGCCTGGCTCTCCCCACCATCACCACAGTGTGGTCCGCGGCACAGGGCTGGCCTGGACCGTCTTTCCCCGAGTTTCCAGCCACAATGAGGGGTCATACATCCAGAGAGCCTTCCCATGGGGCACTTGTGATGGACAGGAGCGGGGACAGTCTGGACATGAGCTGGGAAGTGTCCCTGGATGGTTAGGTTTAAGCTATAGGCATAACTTCAGGGTATTTTTTGGATCACGGCTGGCTTCAGGATTTGTGGGGACATGGCTCAATTCCTGCCTGTGCCCAGGCTGCCCCATGTCCCTGTGAGCACCCAGCCACGCTCCCTCCTTGCTGTCGATGGTCATGGTCCAGGCTCAGGTCCAGGACAGAATGAAGCCCTCTCTCGAGGTGGTGGGATGGGCAATTTTAGGGCCAAAGTGGCCCATCCCTTGGCTCAAGAGGCACAAGCTGGTCTCAGAGCATCCTCTTCACCAGCGCCAGCGCTGCCGCTCCGCCCCGTGGTTTCTCAGGGATGTCCACACATCCGCAGCCCTCCTTTGAAACGATCCAGATCTGCAGACTGTGCCAGGGGCAGTCTGAGCTGTGGAGCTAATTGCCCGTGATAAGCTAATTAAAGGGTTCTGATAAAATCTGCCTGGCAGGCGCAGGAGCATGTGGTGGCCCCGGTCTTCCCCAGGACAAGGGAGAAGGCAGCTGTTGGGACACCCGGGGCTCCATTAGACCCCCTGCACAGACCCCCCTCCTCCCCTGCCCTCAAGAGGTTGTCAACACCTTTGCTTGGGCCTGGGCTGTCTCTTTGTCATTGCTCAGTCCCTTCTCTGCCCCAGGGGTGTTTTTTGGCAGTGACCCTGGGGTTACGGATGTGAACGCTGGATGCTGGCGAGGGCTTCGTAGTGACATCGTGGAGAGCAGGGAGCTTGGAAAATGCGGGTGACGCGGCATTAGGAAAGGGGGGACCCCAATATCGTCTTCCCACCCCCAGGGAACTCACTGTCGGCCATGTCCATTCCTCAAGTCTTGGCTGAAATGAAAAGCAAAGAGTTTCCACAGCTGAAAACAGTCTTTGCTGCCCTGAAGCACGTGCAGCTTTATGTGTCTGGGCATTCATGTCGAGCTCTTCTCTAAAGACCTGCCCTGTTGCCATGAATGCTGTCGCCTCCAGGGATTAACCATCCTCTTCAAACAGTTCTGGTCTTTCCTGGCCCCCCCTGCCTGGGTGAAAGGAGCAGCGAGGGCCAGGCTGGCTGAGGCAGTGTCCCAGGGCTGTGGCATGCTTGGGAGGTTCACCCCAGCCGAAAAGCTGGGAAATCCCTGTGTTTGACTAGCTTTGATCTGGATTAAATCCCTTAGACAGAAACAGAGGAACAGCCCCAGGAAGGCTGGGACTGTGTGTTTTGACTTTACGCCATCAAAGTTTGCCCTGAGCGACCCTTCAAAGCATGCAGGTAGCCGCAGGCTCTGGGCTGGGCAGTGAAGCGCTGCTGCATTTCCAGGTGCATCATCCTTGCCCGAGGCGGGCTGTAGGGCCAGATTTGGTGGCTTTGCTTCAGGATTGAGTAGATGTCTGCCTGCTTCATCCCATGGTGACGCTGGATCAGTGGGATCACTCCCAGCCCCACACCACCTCAGGGCTGGGCTGAGCTGGGCAGAGCCAGGAGCTGGGCATCCTTCATGGGGTGACCACTGGTGCTGGCAGAGGGTGTCCGTACCCACCCATTCCCCTTGTCCTGCACCACCAGGCTCTTTTGCGATCCGTGCCCTCAGGACTATGCTCAAGCACCGGTTTAAGGTAGAATCATACAATCATAGAATGCGTTGGGTTGGAAGGGACATTTAAAGGCCATCTAGTCCAACCCCTCTGCAGTCAGCAGGGACATCTTCAACTAGATCAGATTGCTCAGAGCCTCATCAAGCCTGTCCTTGAAGGTAGAGCAGACTTAGCTTGAAGTCCCTGCTGTACACTGCCCAATAGGTTCCATGACCCCAAAGTTAAATGTATTTCCAGCTCATCAATTCTTTCTATAAGGAGCCCAACACCTCTGTGATCCCACACTATAACCTTTCCATGCCTTGGTTTCACCATTTATTAAAGTGGATACTAGCTGCTTGTGAGGACGAGCACACCCAGACCATGAGGCTCCTTGAGATGCTGGGGTGTAAGGAGCACCAGGGCTGCTGAAGGAGCAGGTAATGGCCCATCACTCACAGCAGCCCAGACCCGTCTCTGGGGTGAGCTCCCAGCCAGTGCAGACTGTCACTAGTCAGCTGCGAAGCAGGCAAAAGGAAAAATAATGTATCCCATGGCAGAAGGTGAAATACCGTGTTCCAGATGGACGTGTGCGTGGGACACCAGAGCTGACGGCAGTTCCCTTGCAGAGGGTGGGATATGGCCTTTTAATGTCCACCGCTGCTGTGGTCTTGATGTCAGGCATTGCAGGACAGGGCAGGATGGTCCTGTTCATGCATGGGAGTGCGGTGCTGCCTTCCACAGAGACCTCTGCAGTGGGCAGAGGATGCTGTGCTCATCCCTGTCGGCCACCCCCCCTCCCCGACCTACTCCAGCCCAGGCAGCAGTCAACATTTTTTGCCCAGAGCCTGTTACAGAAAACCATTAACAGTAGCACTGCTCCCCTGATAAGGTGGGATAAGCTTGTCAGCTTTTGATAAAACCCCAATCTCCAGGAAAAAAAAATACACCAGTGCCCAGCCTGGCGGGGGAGCATGGAGCAGAAAGCGGCCGGCCCGCAGCGGTGGGGGTAGCAGGGCAGACAAGTTTGTCCCAACACCTCCCTGAAATACTTTCATGTCCGAGCCGATGATAACGCTGATCAGGGGGTCAGGGCACATAAGCTGGAGTTTTCCTTCTTTCTCAGATCCCCCGATAGTGTCCCGGCGATAAGATAGCTCTGTTTACCCCGGCTCGGCCACGGCCACAAAGGAGAGCTTTGTCCATAGCCCCCGAAGGTGCGAATATCGCTGAGCAAACACGGGCATCCTCGTCTCTTCACACCTGCGCGGCGTTTGGAAAGCCAGCCGGGAGCGGGCTCCAGGTTAATGTGGGGTGCGTGGTGGATGTTTGCCCCATCAACCTCTGGGATTCCTGGTCAGGACCGTGTGGTTGCAGCGTTTTGGAAGTTTTGGAAGACTTGGAAACAGAATTAAAATACATCCCTGTTGAGGTTTCTCAGCTAGAGCTGAATTTTTGTAATGCATCGAACACCTTTCTGCAGACCCACGGAGAGTTCTGGGTCCTCTTACCCAGAGCACTCAGCCTTTCCCAAAGCAAAACTTCCCAGGATCCCTCAGAGGCACGTGCCCGCTTCCAGAAAGGGAAACTGAGGCATAGTGGTGTTAGGCAGCTTGGCTGGGATTACACTGGGATAGGTAGCAGAGCCATGCTGGGACCTTCCCTCCATCTGGTGGAGTTTGTGAGGGTGCCAAAGCGCGGGGAAGGGGATGGTGCAGCCGCGTTTGTCACTAGCCGTGGTGGCCCAGGGAAGTGTGTGCCCATTCTCCGGCAGAGCGTGCCTTGGGAGAGGGGATGGCAGGCAAGAATGTGCTCAGTAGCAGGAAGACCTGACGGCTGTTGGTTGCCTTGGCATCAAGACAGCCACCAGATTTTGGGGTGTTCACAGAGTAAGAGGGAACAAACACATGTGCCATTGCTCGGCTTCCCACCTTCCTCCAGCCATGCATGGCGGGGTGAATGGCACCTGTTTCATAGTCATTGTAGGACTGATTGAACGGGAATTAATCTGCAGCAACCTACTGTATTTTATTAGCAATAACAGGGAGGTGATGTGTTGGTGCCTAGCCCCAGGCTCCTGGGATGATGTTTCCCATGTACACACCTGCCTCAGCAGAGTGCTTTGAGATTTCCATGGGCTCAGGCCATTTTTGGGGTTGCTTGTTGGTGAACCTAACCAGCCAGAAGCTATTAGTGAACCTCAGAAAAACAGAGAAGGACTCACCATGCAGGCATGATTAAGACTTATTTTGGCCCTGTGGTGCCTGATCTCTGCTTTCGAAGGCACTGGTTCTTCTCTGCACAACAGCTATGGCAAGAAACCAGTCCTATGGAGCACTCATCTCTTTTGGAACACATTAATTGATATAAGGAGTGAAAAACATTTTCAAAAAAGGGATGACTGTTAATCTCAGCCCCAGCAGCTTAGGATGGCTCAAGGTCTCTTATCTGGACCTGTGTGTCCTCTTCAGCATAGCCAGGGCTTTGCGGTTGGGGATGGCGCAGGCAGAAATGAGTTTTTCTGCCCCTCCTGGTCTGGGCTCTGGGCTGGGAAGCGACATCATGCTGGGGAGCATCTCCTCGCCAGGGAAAGAGCCGCTGAGCAAAAGCGGCGCAGCACAGGCAGCGTTGCCGGGAGCGGGGACAGCCCGCATGGCCAGAATCTCTGCGGCAGCGCAGACGCCGGGCCCTGCTCGGCCGGTTGGAAACAAATGCGCTGAGCTGCCAACTGCTCCCCTGAGCCAGCTCGGCCTCGGAGAGAAACCAAAACCCTTCCCAAGAGCCGTCATCTGTCAAGCTTGTGTTACTGTCTGGCACATCAAGCGGCCAAGCTGAGGTTTGTAATTCATGGGGAGGGGGAGGAGGCCGCGGGCGAGAGCTCCCGAAGCCATCCCCTGCTCCATCTCCCAGCGCCAGGCAGGGGCTGGACCAGCATCTGCAGGCACAGGCAGGACCATCTCCCAAACAGGCCCACAATACGGGACAAAATGGAGGGGACCATCCCCTTGGAGAGTCCCTCTCCCTGGGGCTGTTGTCCATGCTGTAACACAGCAGCTCCGTGGGTCACTGGTGGGAGCTGCTGGCAGGGTAGCATCCTTTCCCGGCTCCGAGAAGCATGTGGTCTTCTGGGCAGGGGTCCCCTTGTCCTCGCTGGAACAGGGCATACAGGGGTTTGGGGGGCTGTAAATACACCGATGCAGCTGCTAGCACTGCCTGGGGTGACGAGGCAATGTGATCCTGGCGGAGAGGAGGGAAGGCAGCTTCAAACCCATGGCCGGGGAAGGACAAGAGGGTCATTCAAAGGAGAAAGCAGTGCCGACAGCCTCCAAAGGAAATCCTGCGAGAGCTGGTCTTTGGAGAGGTGTTTCTGGTAGAGTGTCACAGGGACCTGGACTCCATGTCACCTCGGAGGGGATGCCGATGAGTCTGGGGGGAGATGACCCAGCCAGGGGTTATGCACGGCTTGGTGACGGGCTCTGGTGTCAGCCCGGGGCTCCAGCCCCAGGGTCTCTTCGGTAGCGGGTCTGGCTGGGGCCGGTTTAACAATTCCCCTGGCGCTGCTCCAGACAAGATTGGGAAATGATCTAGGGTTAAAAAAACACCACACGTTCCTGAAACACGCTTTGTTTGTTTTTAAACTAGAGCCCGGCGCAGACCGACCTCACAGGCGGTTGAATTAGCAAAACCGGAGAGGCAGCGACTGGGCACATGAGTGGCATCGTTTTGAGCTGGCTCTGCCCTGGAGGAATCGCAGCCTGAGCTAGTTTAAGACCATTCTGAGTTTCTCCCACCCCTCAGCTGCTGGGGAACCATGGCCAAGTTTTCTGGTTCCTTGGGACGACGGTGGAAGCAGAGCTAAGGCTGTTTGTACCCTTGGTCCTTTTAGGCTGAGCAGTTTTAATACAGATTTTAAAATCTTTTGACTCTTTGCTGGGTTGGTTGCATTATCCAGCCTTTTGCATTTTGGGTCACCTTTGCTCTGAATGTGCAAATTCTTTCAATATCTGTTTCTGCTGTGGCATTAACCCTCAAGCGGCTGATATGCTCCTGCATCAGAAACGTAGGAAAACTTACAGGAAAATGTCTTGGGCCAGGGCAGTGGTGGCCTGTGCACTGGCTGTGCCGGCTCCTGCCCCTTGGGCTGGGCTGGAGCATCACTTTGAGGTTTCCAGTGCTCCGATCCCCATCACCACGTGCCCTCCTTTTGAGCTGTGGGGCTCTGGTTTTACAGAAACACAAAAGTGTGGATGAGACCAAGCACCTGGGGACTGGGATGTTGATTTGGGCACCTTGAAAACCATCCGCTCAACCTGCAGCTGTTCCTAACTGCCCATTGAGGTTAGTGGTCTGGACAGGTAGGAGGTAAGCGCCACGGCTTGGGGTGGAGAGAGGAGAAAGATCTTCTTGGAAAGTCCCACAACCTCCGCAGGGGTGGGAGGAAAGCTGCTGCTGAGATCTGTACCAGTTAAGAGGGAAACCACAAGGCCAGAGCCTAAGTGGATAAATTGTTCCCAAGTGGATTCCCCTCGGACTCTAAATAAACACGGACACTTAAGGAGCACCTCTGAACCGGGGTGGGCAGAGCGGGGGCTGGTGGCTGTGTGCTTTCTCTGATAACCCACAGGTTGTCGGGTGAGGTCTGCTGTTAGCTCCTGCCTTCGGATGGCATCCGCATGAATTACGGGATGCAAACAATTCATTGCGAAGTATTGACAGCCTCAGGAGGCTGGATTTGGATGGTGCAATTAAATAAAGCAAGCTGATAACAGCCTGGTATCATCTCCCAGACTGAAATAAAGAGTTCACTTCTTGACTTTTCATTTCTCAAAAAAATAAATTAGTTAATTTCTTTCCAGGCTGAAGCTTATCTGCAGACTGCCTGCACAATACACAATTTGCAGAGAGAATCTCCTGGTCAAATCCCACAGCTACTGAAGGAAACAGAGCTCTTGCTAGATCACCCAGAATGTGCCTGCGAGCACCATTGCTTCGCTGGCCATGCTGGGACCCGAACGTGGGTGCCACGTGCTGGCAGTTTCGGTGCAGGACAGGAGAGCCTGGCACACGCTCTGCCCACCTCCTTCCCAGCCACCGGCCAGCCCCCACGTGAGGTCCACCTGGAGCTCTCATCCCACCCCTCAGAGATGGTTCCTCCGATCTTTGTTGAGCCAGACTCATGATGTAGACCACCATCAGAGGTGGTCTAGATGGAAGAAGACTCCACTCCATTTCTCTGTTGAAGAACAGCCGATGTCCCCTCCCAGCACACTGGCTGGAGGAACCAAGGACAATTTGCAGCCCATTTCCAGGCACTTTGAGTACAACCACGTGTGCTGCACCAGGGCTAGGCTTGCTTTGTGATTTCCATCCTGTATTGAGTAAGACTGCTTTTGTCTTGGGATAAAATGCCTTGGGTGAGAGGCTGCCACAAATCTCAGCATTTCAATGCAAGACAACAGGCCCACAGGTTTCTCATCCGTCCTCATCGCCTGTTGATAGACAGGCAGCTGCCTGATGGCTTTGAAGGAGCCATCGCAGGTCACTGGAGATGTTCCCCAGGGTTCAAGGCAGGAACACACAAATCAGTGGGACCTCGTTGTCTGAGAGCAGCTGTTTGCCACGTGTGCCGGCTAGCAATGGGGAGATCTCTGCTGCTCAGAGATTGTTAAAATCTGGCTCATAATCTGAACATCTCAGAGCTGTAAATCTCCCAGGAATAAGTCTTGCTCCTGCTCCTCTGATGCTTCCTGCAGGGTCAGAAATACCATGCGGGCAGCCAGGAAATACCTAGTGAGATTTCAGTGCTCTAGTCCAGTATGGAACTAATAAATGTGGAAGCAGTTATGAAAATATCTCCCTCCCTGAACTTAATAAAAACACATATCAGACCACAGGCAGACAGGTTCAGGCCACAGGTTAAGTCATGAGTAGTGTCTGTCGCTGTTGGAACCAGCTCTCATGGCAAGGAGGGCTAAATGGGTGGACAGGCAGCCACCATGTCCAGTTTGCAGTAGCTGTTGGGTGCTCTTCAAAGGGATCTTGAGCTATTGGGAAGAGTTTTGGTCTCACAGCACTGGAGAAAAGTTGGTAATTGTGGGTGTTGACCAAGTAACACTCAATAGCTGGTCTGATGGCACTTGTCCTTTCCTCTTTGGGGTTTGATCTATGAGCAGCTCTGGCCTTTCTCTCTTGTGCCAGAGACCACATACTGGTTGTTGGCTTTGCCAAGCTGTCTGCTGCCCAGTTTTGGTGGCCTGTATTTGAACTGGCTACAGGTGCTGGTGGACAACTGTTTTACCATGGACATGCCTGGTTTACCCCTACTGTCTGCTGGGGTGAGGGCAATCCCCAAAACACATTCATGGGTTGAATCCATCAATCTCTGCTGTTTAGCGTTTGTTTCTCTTGCCCACTCCCTCGCATCTGCTGAAAGTTTACCTTCTTGCTGACCGGCCTGCCGATGAGCTCGCTGTCAGGGAGGTCTGATGTTCGGTGGTGAATCTTGTACCCAAGGCAGGAGGGAGCGCTGCAGGTTGGCACTGCCCCACTCAGCACCCGAGAGTCCAGCAGCAGGACAAGCATCTACTGCCCTATCTCTACAGGCTTGGTTTTGAGCGTGGTTTGGCCAGTGAAAATAAGATCTTCAGGGAATTTAGCTGCAAAACTCCATCAACTTTGACCAAATATGTCCCCCATTTTTCAGTGACTTAGAAACTTGGCCAAGCTTGAGCAGTTCTTCTTAGAGACAGCAAAAGACATATCCCTACCAGGGCGCAATGTTTTTCTTTTTAAGCCTTGGCTTCAAATATAAGGGCAATAGATTTTCTTTAAGAAAAGAAAACCCCAAATTTGTTAGCATTGGCACAACACTGTATTTTTCACTAGCCTTGTTTCTCATTAGCAGCTGAATCATTTTAGCAGCAACTTTTCTGGGAACATTCAACCTGAGTCAGACACCCGGTCAGACACATTTCAGCCAGAACAGTGAGCTTGGCATTTTTTTATATAAAAGAAAATGAGGGTCTTATCATTGGAAATCTCCAGGAGGCATAGATGTTGCTCTTACCAGCTTGGGCTTGTATTGCAGAGCGTTGTTCTACTTTGCAGAACCAACCTTGAAAAAGGGACGTCTCCAGGACCTCCTGGTCCCTGAGTCACATATGGAACTGGGCAAAGTGGGAAGTGAAGGGCACCTGGGGTTTGCAGCATCCCCAGGGAGGTCCTGGGTCACGCTGATGCCATCTTGTCTAGAGCTTTTCCACAGAATTGCCATTCCTCAGGTTTTTTATGCATGGAAAAGTCTTCTGTTCCCCAACTCATTTCTGTGGCACCAGGAAGGTTTTGTCAGCATGTTTATCCCCAGGTTCCCTCTCTCTTGGTTCACCTACATTTGCGGTTCGGACTTTCCTTGCTCTCAGGGGTGTTTCTCATAGGTGGAGAGGGGTGAGAGACATTTTGTGAGCAGGTCGGAGTGCGAGGGTCTGCCCAAAAAGCCTTCAGCCCCAGCAGTGGGGGGGTCTCTGAGGTGCATCAGGAAGGATGGGGCTTTCCTTCCCCCACCAACAGGGCACGCTTGCTTTTGCTGCGAGCCAGGTTTGTGGCTCCGGTTTCGTGGGTGATGCCAGCCATAGCTACATATTTTGTGGTGCGTCCGCACACTTTCCTCCGCCTTTTTGCTCCAACTGTCAGGAAAACCTGGGGCCTGGCGCAGACCCTGCGTCTCCCCCTCACAGCCGCAACACCCTGATGGATTTCCCCTCCGGTGGATTAGCTCGAGCAAACCAAACCAATTTCCGATCCTCCTCCTTACTCAGACTTAACAGCACATGCAAATGAATTTTCCCGAGCAAATGTTTTTGTTCAGTGTCGGCCAACTGGGTCTGCGGTGGGTGGCACAGAGCCACACGGGAGGGCACGGGGCCGCCTGCCCGGCGAGCAGAGCTGGATCCGGCCACTTGGTCCTGATGGCTCCAAGCTCCCGGGGCCACATGGAGTGGTCGTGCGGTGGCCGTACGGTGCAGGACTTCACTGCTGCCGTGGCCGCTGCTGTGGCCCGTGTTCATCCATGCTTTGCCATTTTGCTGCAGCAAGCATGGACAGAAACCCCCTCCCCAACACAGGCAGCATCCATACCCCCCAGGGGACATCTCTGCAGGGTCACACCACCCAAGGTCAGCCCCGCAACCCAACGCACCGCAGCCCCGCAGCCCGTGCTGGACCAGAGGGCTCCGGCAGCTTGCAGAGGTACAGGAGCTTGTCCAGCATCTCCAGGTTCGTGCCTGGCTGCTCCAAAACCTTAAACCAGCCAGCAGCAGGCTTGAAGGGACACGATGCTGTAGGGGGCCAGGGACAACCTCCCTCTGTCTCCATAGGGGCTTTCTCTTTACCTCCCAGTCCAGCAAGCAGACAGGTCTCCGCTGGCTCTGCCTGCTGCATCTCCGTTGTCCCATCTGTTTGATTTAAGGGTGGCTGTTTCCTTGAGGAATATGGCCCTCAAAAATTATATCCCTGCAGATATCTCCAGGGGTCCCCTGGGAGCAAAGATGGGCACGGGCAGGGTGCCTTTCTTGGTGACCGGGATGATGCACGCGAGGCTTGCTCCTGCAGAAGAGAAATAATGGCTCAGGCTGAGCTAGCAATTTTCTGGCAAAAAAAAACTTATCTGGGAAAAGGACAATTTTAAGGAGACTGAGACTATTCATAAATTCAAGTCAAATTTAGAGATTACTTTCAGCCCCTGGCTTCTTCTATCCTCTCCTTTCCCTTCCCCCCTCCCCCAAATTATTGTTTGCAAAAATTAAAACAAAATGTTTTGGGGTTTTCGTTTGTTTAAAAAGCAATTTGCATTTTGAAAATTGCCAAAATATAAGTTTTGGAAGGGTGGGGTCTTTTGAAAGGGCAGCATTGTCATTGCTGAATGAAAACCACAGAGAGGAATGCGTCCTGGGAGACGCAGGGCACTGGGACACGGGGCCCGGGGGACACGGCAGCAGCACAAAAGACCACAACCACAGCTCTCACCACACCGCTCCAGCCTGCACCTCCCATCCACGTATCTCCTTTCGTTCTCCTAAATGGAAAATCCTGTCCACCTTGACCTTCTTCGACAGAGTCATTTGACCAAGTCACTGTTTTTAATGCGAAGATGCTTCTGCTGTAGTTTCTTCACCTGGCGCCAAACCACAGCTTTCCTCTTTTCCGCTGTGACCTTCTCCAGCTTTCTGAACATCTGCGTTCAAGTGATATCTGGTTATTTGTATCGGAGCCTGGCAGCCCAGGTAGAGACTGTTTGATGAAGCTCTCTACATCTGGGCGCAATAAAGCCAGCGAACAAAAGGCTTGTGAGGTCCTTGGCAAAATAAGAGAAAGAAGAGAGCAGGAGACAGCAGCACTGAGCTTAGTTGAACAACTGGAGCCAAGACCTTTCATCGGAGACGTCTCAGCACCTGGCATGTATTTTGCCCATAGCTGGGTCTGCGCTGGGTCCGCAGCCTGGGCAGGGGTGTTTTCTCCACTGGGTGAAAAGCAAAGCATGGGGAGCATAGATGATGCCAATACTGGGAGGTGATTTTTGTTACAGACAGTGAAGGCATTCATAGAAAGAAAAGATGGGTTGCTAAAGAGCCACTTACTGTGGCAGGGAAATTCAAACCAAGAAGCACTGGCTGGAAATTAAAGCCAGGCCAGTTCATGCTAGGAACGAGGCAAAGTGCTTTAGCACAGCGGGGGATTAACCATCGGGCTGAGGGAGAGGGTGGGCGGGAGCCGTGTTTCCTGAACTCCTCCGTCCAGGGAAAATGTGGCTGGGCGAGCCGCATGCCCTGCCTGCCGCACCCAGACTCGGAGCTGCCATCCAACACCATCATGACCTGCTGCCTGGTCCTTGTGGGTCCCATCGGCCGGCTCCCAGCCATCGCGGTGTGCCCAGGCATGGCCCGCACTCAGCATCCCCCAGCACCCCCACGCCGCTTTTCTCCGAGGCTGTAGCACCAGTGTGATGGATCCCATCGTGACAAGTCCCAGCCTCGTCCCCAGCAAGGACTTTCTGACGCCTAGATGGGTCATTTATTGCATTGCCCTAATTCTTCCGTCCCTACGCGCTATTGTCAAGAAAAATTAGGATGGCTATTTTCCTTCAGTCAGACCAAGCCTCTCCCATTGGGCGTCTGCAAACACATCAGGCTACAGACGGAGCTGCCAGCTAGCCCTGGCTGGTGGCCAGCGGTGCACAGCACTGGCCACTCGGGACCCAGGCACTCAGGGTGAGCACAGGAGACAGTAATTTCTGTTAAAACCACTCTCTTTGGGTCAGTTTGGCCCCTTTTTTCTTCACAAACAGGTGGATGGAGAGGGGGTGGATGATGGAAAAGCAGCTGTGTGCGTGGGCTTAGGAGGTGACTGGTGCCCAGCTGATGTCCTCGGTGCCCTGGGAGCGCAGGTGGAAGGAGGGGACAGAGCCAAAGATAAGCTGATGGAGCAAAAAAAAGCTGAGAAGTCACAGTGGAGAGGTGACCATTGGTCCCTGGCTGCTCACGGGGCTTGCAGGGAGCTCGCAGGGAGGCCAAGCACAGGGACACTGGGCATGGAGAGGGGCTCGACCAGCCCACACCTTCTCCCAGCTCATTGACTCCCTCCTGGGAGGATTCATACCCCGAGACATACACAGTCTTTATGTCGTTGGTTCTGGATGAGCACAGGGATGTCTGTTTTGGGGAGATCCTTCCAGCTTCTTGTGAGGTTCAGCTTCTTCCCTTCTCCAGACACTGGATTTTCCCATCCCTAGAAAATCAATGTAAAATTGATGGCAGGAGCAGGGCTGCAAGCAGCTTTGCACACTCTGCTTATTCCTCCACGTTCCCGTGCAGCTTTGCCTTGGTGGGACCAGCTGAAATATTTGCAAAGATCTTGAGAAAATCCCAGGAGTTCTGCTTTCCTGGCTTTGCAAAAACATTTCTGCTTATCAAGCAACCCAAAGAAATGCAAAGATTTTTCACTCACTCTTCGGGAGGGCTCAGCTTTGAATTTTAAAAAGGGATTTGCAAAATCTTGCAAAATACTCGTGTACCAAGTCCAGCTCTCCTAAAATACAAGTTTTAGGACAAGGTGAACTTTCATGCTCTTTGGAAAACACCATTTGTGCCAGATTCAAGGAAGAACTAGGTCTTCTGTGAGGCCATGCCTTCATGTGAGGCCCTGGACTAAATAAATCCTGTGGTTTGTAGCACCAAGAGCAGAGCTGCTGGTGAGTCTCAAAGGCTCTGAACGATGGAGATGTGCCTGCATGGTCACAGCAGGGATGACAGACCCTTCGACTGAGGGACTTAAATCTCTTTTTCCTCTGCTTGAGCTGAGTCCTGAGGCCATGCCGTTGATGCAGGTGTTGCCTTGATGGTTAGCTATGGCCCAGAGGACATCCTTCATGTTCCAGCCCTGGTGCATCTCTCAGCCGGTCCATGCCTGGGGGAAAGCTCTGCCCTCAGCCCTGTGCCTCCTGCACGCCCAGGAAAAGGGTTTCATCTCAGCATCTTGGTCTGTAAAGCCAGGATTGGGACTTTAAAAAGGCCACCTCCTTCCCGAAAGCTTAGCTTATGCGTTCCGCAGGGCAAGAATCACCTCTAATCCCGTTTGTGTGGCCCTGGCTGCGGCGGAGCCGTCGTGCTGGCAGAAAAGGAGAAAACCACCACCAAGTGGCTGCTGGGGGGCTCCTGGCAAAGTACAAAGTGTTCTTCTTCCCAAGATTAAGATGGCAGGCGAAAAACCTACAAGGAAGGACACCGAAAGCACCCGGTGTGTGCTCCTGTGCTTTTAGAGGCAAACAGTCTGCGTAAGTGCGCTCGCAGCATCAACAAATGTGTCTGTGGGAGATGTAAAAAGCATCAATTCCTTCTGCATGCAGAAGCTGGGTCTCCTTGATGCTTGTCTTCTGTTTTGGGGGACGATAAAATGCACCCGCAGGCTGGCGGGCTCACCCGAGGAGAGGCAAACCACAGTGAAAAGCCGCGGCCCCGCTCCGGTGTCAGGAATCTTACTTTCTCACGGATGGCAAACCGCTCTCGGGCCACTCTTCTCGCCATCAGCACGTTGGTGGCTGCTTCTCCTGCTCTGCCGGCGTCTGGTGGGGACGTGAGGTTGGGCCTCACCACGTTGGCCAGAGGAATTCAGATTGTGAAGCACGGAGGGAGCAGGCTCCATCCCGCTGGTCAGACGTGTCCGGGGGATTTTGCTCTCCCCTTTGCTTTCACGTCGTGGGTTCGCTGGGGATTGTTCCTGAGAAATAATCCGGAACTGCACTGTAATTTTCTGGGCTGAAATTTGATAATTAAGCAAATATAGCGTGCCTTTGTCTTGGGCAAGCACCATAAGGTAAACAGGAAGGAATGAGGGATTAAGATGTCTCTGCTCTAAAGGAAGGTGACAAGCCCAGAGCCGTGACACCTTCGTGCCGAGCCGAGAGGCCCAGCTGTGGGTTGGCATTGCACGGATGCATTGTTCGGGGCTGAAGAGCAAATAAAAGCAAAGGGAAAAGAAAACAAGCTATAAAATTCTCGGGAAAGCACAGAGCCCCAGCAACTGCCGCTTGATGTTCCCGTGACAGCTTGGGGGAGAGTCAGGCGAGGGGTCGAGCTTTTGAAGTCCCGAAGTTGTCCTTTGCAAAGGCCCCCTGTTAAAATAGTCCCTGTGTTGACATTAGGCTGCATATGGTGGAGAAATTGGACATCTCCCGGCAGGTTCAGACACGGCACATGCAATCAAAGCAGAGGGGGACTTTTTTTTGGTATTTGGCTAACTGGGCGTCAGGCTGGCCCCGTCCCAGCAGCGGGGTGGGAGGCGCAGGGGCGGAGGTGAGGTATTATCAGCACGCTCAGGGGGCAGACCCGTAACAGAGCCTTCTGCTGCGGGTACCAAGGAAAGCCAGGGAAGAAGCTAGGTAGGAAGGTCTTGAAATGATATTTGGAGCTGAAACACACATTAGTGTCAGGACTGGTGAGAGTGGGAATACTGGGAAGGTCGAGCAGGTGATGTTGGAAACCCCCTTTCCCCCAGGGCAGACAGAGGGGGCTCCCGGGGTGTTGGGAAGTGGGGGGTTTTGCAGCGGTTTGTACCGAGCAGGAGCAGGGTATGAAGCACCACAGTGGGAGAGCAGGGGAGAAGGGAGAGGAGCAGTGCTTGGACAGGGCAAAGCGCTTGTGATAAAGATGGAGGAGCAGCCCGGGGGGGGGATGTCCATTGCTGTTTCCTAATGTTATGGTTTGAGAAAACCCATTGCAATTTATTGCCGTTTAGACAATTATTCTATCACCCGATGACCCCTCCCCACCCAGAATGGGGAATCGGGGAAAGCAAGGAAACACAGGGGTTGAAATATAAATCTGTTTAATAGGATAAGACTAAATAATTAACAATAATACTAAAGAACCAGCATTGATCCCGATACTAATACAAGATATACAAAAATTATACTTAGCCAATTGTACCAGTAGGAAGACGTGCACTCCCAGCAGTGGACAGTAAATGTCGGACCCTGCGAGCGCTGCGGCTTCGGGAGGAAGGGAAGGGCTCAGGGGTCCAGCACCGGGGCAAGGAGTTTCTCTGGACCACCACCACGGGAGAGAGAGACTACACAGCAAACTTTCTAATTTATATTTAATGTGACGTTCATGGTATGAAATAATCCTGTTGGTCAGCCTGGATCAAATGCCCAGGCCTCGCTCCTCCTCATCCCTGCACCTGGTGAGGCTTGAAAACACTAACACCTTGAATCCCACATAGCCTAGCTGGCTGTAAAGTAAATATTTTCACAAATTCAGACACTGAAGTCTTCCAAAAGTGGAGTTTTCCCCAGCATTAGAAAATAAATTAATCCTGTGTTGCTCAACCCAGGACACCTAACCATGGATGTTCTCACAGCCCTGCCCACCCCCAGCTTTTAATTCACATGAAGCATGGGGAGAGGCAAAAGTCAGATTTGTTGTAAGTCACCATGTGAAACAAGGTCTCGGTGACCCCAGCTTCCCCTCCAAAAAGCTGGACTCCCCACATGAAGATGATCCGAGGGCTGGAGCCCCTCTGCTGTGAGGACAGGCTGAGAGAGCTGGGGGGGTTCAGCCTGGAGAAGAGAAGGCTCCGGGGAGACCTTGGAGCCCCTTCCTGTCCCTAAAGGGGCTCCAGGAAAGCTGGGGAGGGGCTGTTTGCAAGGGCATGTAGCAATAGGACGAGGGGCAATGGTTTAAACTAGAGCAGGGCAGGGTTAGATGAGACATGAGGAAGAAGTTCTTTACACTGAGGGTGGTGAGACACTGGCCCAGGTTGCCCAGAGAGGTGGTGGAGGCCCCATGCCTGGAGACATTCAAGGCCAGGCTGGATGAGGCTCTGAGCAACCTGATCTAGTTGAAGATGTCCCTGCTGACTGCAGGGGGGTTGGACTGGATGGCCTTTAAAGGTCCCTTCCAACCCAACACATTTTATGATTCTATGATTCCATGATTCTGTGTGGGTTAGCAGTTGGCTTCCCATAGCCAGAGGTGCACCAGAGCATCCCCTCCGGTGCCGCACCCGCTGCAGGACCCCGCGGGTGCCCAGCCCCATGCTCAGGATCTCCCCCTGGGTTGGCACCTCCAGATGCTGACGGTCTCGGCTCTTTGCCTCTCACAGCCTGCAACTGCAACCTGCACGCCCGGCGCTGCCGCTTCAACATGGAGCTCTACAAGCTATCGGGGCGCAAGAGCGGCGGCGTCTGCCTCAACTGCCGGCACAACACCGCGGGGCGGCACTGCCACTACTGCAAGGAGGGCTTCTACCGCGACCTCAGCAAGCCCATCTCCCACCGCAAGGCCTGCAAAGGTACCGGGTCGGGGGTGGGACGGCCAGGACTGCATGGCTCCTTCTCCTCCGACCCTTTCTCCTGCTCCTGCTTCCAGCTCTTGCTCTTCCCAAACTTCTCCTCCTCCTCCCTCTCCCAAACCAACCCCTTGAAATTACTTTCCTTGCCCTCCACATTCCCTGCCATCCCCTCTTCCCGGTCTCCCCAGCCTCCTGGTGAGGATGAGTCCAAGGAAATATAAAAAGTCCTCACTGCTGAGGGTAACTTTAAATTATTTCAGGTTTTATCACTTATAAATCGTGCTGCATCCACTCCGATAGCCACAGCTAACTTGGTCATCACGTACATAAGAGCAGAGTTGCACAAAATCCCAAGTACGGGGTTAGAAGTAGCAGCTGTAGATCCAAGTGCCCATCTCCTGCTCCCCCCATTCACCCTCGCCCCCGCGCTGCCATGGGCAGTGCTTCACCCACCCACAAAACATCTCGCTCCTCAGGACAAGGAGAGAACAGTAAAACAGCGAGCAATTTTATTTTGAGCTCAGCAAACGCAGTTTTTTGAGGTTCCCTCTTCTCCTGCAGTGGATGTGAAGGCGAGCAGGGCTTCAGCTGGGGTGGGAGCAGCAATACAAGCAAATCCCACAAATTAACTTTTTTAACTCTCAGCTATCTGCTGGAAGAGATACAAATCCTGAACCTGAGACCCAGCTAAAGGAATGAAGCATTCAAAAACCAGATTAGAAGATGCTGGGGTTTCCCGCAGAAAGCTTCAGCTCTTTTCTCTCTAAAGACTTGTTTCAACAAGAAACGGAAAGCTTTTTGGCCCGAGCTGGGTATTTTTGGCTGGAAAGCTTTGGGTCTTCAGCATTTTTAATGAAAACGCTTCTTCATTTTTTATTTTTTTCCACTGAAAACAGACACTCTTTGCCAAAGCAGAAAAAGAAATCGCTTCTTTAGGTGGCCCTACTCCCCCTTTTTTCACCTTGTAAAAAACTATTTCAATGAGACATTTTCGGCCCGCCCTGAGCCGGGGCTGCTAACAAGCTACAGCTTCAGACCCAGCGTGAGCTGGTGGGATGGGAACCCAGTCCTTCGCTCTGGGGGAGGGAAGGAGCTCCTGTTTTGGGGTCCAAGGAGCCAGAAGGCAGAGGTACAGGGGGGCTGAGCCATTTCCATGCCACATCCCAGCATCCCACATCCCGGCTGGACCCCCTGCTCCGGCAGTGAGCCGCCTGCCGTGCCTTGCCCCTCCTGGTCCCGAGTGGATCTGTGTCGTAACAAAGTTCATATTTCTGCTTTCACGGCCGGGTCATAGCCCGAGTAACAGCCCATTAGGTTGAGGCAAACAAAGGGAAATTGTGAAGGCGTGAGCTCTGCTCGAGTGGGGCCGGGCAGTGATGCTGGCGGACATCCCTCACCCACGGGCAGTGGCACCCACAGCCTGGTTCTCGTTTCCCTTCCTGCTCCCCAGGAAGGGCTTTGGGGTGCGGGGGTGGTGGAGGGAATTCCCACCACTCTCCCAGCACAGTTAACTCCTTCCCAGGGCTCTGGTTTATCCCGGCTGCCTCCCCAGCATGGGGGCTCCTGGGGCCATGGTGGGATTTGGGGAGAGGAGTGGTCCTTCCCAGCCACGGGGTCACTCTGCATCCATAGGGATCCCAGTCCCCTGGGATCAGCACAGGGAGCCGGGAGGGGATGCTCGGCTGGAGGGTAGGGTGGATCCCATCCCCTCTCCATCCTCAGCTTTTCCATCCCGGGAAAATGCAGTCCCTGCCCTGCGTTGGCAGAGATGTCCACGCTTAACCCTCTCTGTCCCATTAACCCCGGCATTTCCCAGGACCTTCCTCACTCATGCTTTTCCCAGCTCTCCCCCTGCTCTCCTGCCCATTGCTGTCCCCTGGCCCCTTGTTCTTGCAAACCTCTCCGGGGCCAGCAGCACCCTGATCTTACCCAAAAAAGCACAGCTAGGTGGGGGCTGGTACCTGCGGGCAGGAAACCTCAGAGCCAGTCTGTGCCTCAGTTTCCTCAAGCCAGCACCCGGGGAGATGCGCGCTGGCCTCAGTGAGGCACTCCGCAATGTTTTAAGGCTGAATTTCCCAGTCGCTGGGTCATTCGCTCCATTAAATGCTCTTTGCAATTGTCCTTTTCTCATCCCCCTGCCTTCTCCAACCACTCATGCTCTTGAAATTCGAGATCGCCAAATTTAAATGCTTCTCTTACCCCCCATGGTTCGTAACAAAAATGCGGCTATTGGAGCTAAGAGATACAAAGGTATGTAATAAATATGCTGATGCATGAGCAGCTCCCCGACTCGCAGGCTATTAGCACAATTTCACAGTAGTTGGAATGGTTTATTGTCGGCGTAATCCATCGTCCTATACAAAGCGGGCAGAATGAAGTTTCCTACAGCAAAGGCATTCCTTTGAAAACTCGTTTTCTTCAGCTCTGTTTATGACACAGGGGATTTTATGTTCCCTCTATTTTTCTTCCCTGATTCAAGGACTGTTCCAAAAACCTTGTTGAAAACAGGCATTTTTAAAAAAAACAAACCCTACCATCTAACAACTTCAGCCATTTCTCCATTGATAACAATATTAATTTATCATCTCACCAAGCCATCTGCCGATGGGCAAAGCTCTCCCAGAGTCTCATCCCAATGGAATGTGTTTAGAATTAAGGAATTAACCACCCTGTAGCATCTGCCATCTCACAACTACCTGACGTCTCATCTCGCCCAGCAGATTGTGTTTTCTCTGTAAGACTTGATTCTTTCAACCATCGCATTGCTCCGTTCATGTCCTACACCTAACACCTTTTAAAAAAATGCATATAATAGAGCTCTGGCACCTGGGATCCCATAGGGAGCTGCCAAGGAAGCAGCAGGAATGTTTAACCACCCCGGCAAGCGCGCGGGAGCTCGGGCGAACTCACGGCAAATGTTCCATGAAGATTTCTGTATGAATACAACTTCATTAATTCAGCCTAACAGACACATCCAGCTAAACTGCCTTTCCTCTCACTCGCCTTTCTCATCCCTTCCTCCATCCTATACACTGGGTTATGGACCTCAATTCCTAACGCATCTAAAGTCAGAAAATTATAGAGGTATGAGTGGCACTGTTTTACATGGTTGGGTTTGGTATGTATGTAAAAATATCCCATTGCAGAAATGTTTGCACAATGTCTACTGTTTTTTTTAACTTGGAGAAAAGGAAAATGCCACAAACTTTTGCACATGTGAGGCTCAGGCAGCAAAAAGTGATCAGAAAGTGGAGCAGGGCCATGTCCTCCTGCCCAGGCAGAGGGCTGGCGAATAGCCAAACCTATTTCAATTTTTAATTAAATTATTTAATTTTTTTATGGTCTGAAGTTGTCTAAGCAGCACAGGTGAAGGCATAAGAAGTTGGGATTTAAGGATGATTTTTACCCTGATGGTAAAAAGTGATGCAGCCATGTGCCATCTTCCTCGCCTGTGCGTTTGCTTCCTGCTCATTTCTTGCAAAAATGATAATGGGAAAAAAAAAGTTGTCGGTGTTCAGAGATGCCTTGCTGCCGAGCCACGCAAGAGGCGGGCCATGGCATGCAGGCTGCAGACCACATGCAAAGGAATCGATGACAGATGGAGCGGGGCTATTGCACGAAGCGGCAAGGCTGGGTGCGCGCCAGGCTGGGAGCCCCAGGAGGACGGCCACTGCTGCGGGGGGGCAGCCGGGCAAGCCCAGGGACACCGGTCACTAAAGCAAGGGCTCGGGCTCCCCCGGCGTTTCGAGGTCAGACCACACAACCCATCTCTGCACCGCCGCCAATGGAGACGCTGGGGCTGGAGGAGTCCAATGGCGGTGCCGTTCCTCCGCCGCGGGGGATGGATGGGCTCATCCCAGCGGGCGCCGGAGCCGGATGTCCCTTGCTCTGGCAGATACATCAAACCCCTGGTCCTGTGTCACCCATTATGTGTGAGGGCTGTCCCGAGAAACAGCAAAACCCCAGATATAAGAACTTCCGTGTGTTCATCTTTTAGAACTCAGAACAAAGGCAAATTGTTCCTCTTTTCTCACTGGTTTGTGTGAGAGCGCGAAGAGCTCCCAAAGCGCTGAAGCTCCGCTTCCCCTTCCTTCTGCTTTCCCTCTGCTCCAAATGGTGTTGCAAGTGAAATTCCACATCTGGGTCCTGCAAACCTCCGTCCGTTCCGCTCTGTCGTGGGCCGCCGTAAATCAGGGCCCCGGTGTTAGTTCTTTTGATTAAATTCACTCCTGATATTTGCCAGATTATTGGCACTAATGTAATTCTATTGGAACGGAGACTCTGCAGGATTTTATAGCCTGGCTGTAAAACAGCTCTGCACTTCGGGGAAAGGATTTACACACTTTTTGATGAAAAGATGACAAGTGATACGTGTTATGAATGCACTTGTGCTGAGGCTGCCAGTGTAAACCCCTGGTGGAGGGGCAGGATTTGGCACCTGGAGAGGTCACATTCATTAGGACTCAATGTTTTGGTAAAAAATGGGATCGCCTGCCCCACTCCACGCCCGTGCCGAGCCTGGGACTTTTCCATCTGCATTGGAGGATTATTTAACGGCTTGTGCAC
>VYZM01007707.1:241954-273353 GCA_013398915.1 Dromas ardeola
TTTTTTTTTTTTTTAACAGACAGCTGCGCCGGTAAGTCCCACTGTGGGAAATGAGATGGTGAATGGTTTCAAGTGCAGTATTTACATCCCCTGCCAAACCCTTCACATCTGCCCAGCTCTGCCGTCAAGCCTCCATCCATCTGGCTGGGAACAGCAGGTCCTCCAGCGCCTGCATCCCACAAGGGCATTTCCTTCCTGCGCCCGCAGTGCCAGCTGCCAGGGATGCTGCTCAGCGGCGTAGGGCTGGAGCGAAAGCCCTGAAAGGAGGGTGTTGGGGTTATTGGTTTGTTTTTTTTTTTTCCTGTAGTGCACGTGAAATGAATTCCCAACGTCTCTGAAAGCAACTGCTTCCTGCCTGAAAGGGTGATGAAATGCTCCTTGATTTTTTTTTACCTCTTCCTTACAGCCCCGCTGCTCCAGGGAGGGTTGAAGCTGGCTGGGGTGGGGGCAGCGGGTGCTGCAGCTCCTGGAGTCTCTCCAGCCGTGCTGCCTTTCCTACTCCCCTCCACTTCAAGTGCTGCAAACCCTTCCTTGACCGCAGCATCTGTGGGATGAGGTGGTTGCAGGGTCTCAGACACCCCGCGCTGCCTCCCTGGCTCTGCAGAGCAAAGAGCACTCGTTGCCCTGGGCAGGGGAAAAGTCCTGGCTGCACTTCCATCTCCGCAGTGGGACCAGCTGTGGCTGGGCCATCCCCTTTCTGCTGCTGTCCCCTCTGCACCCAAGCGACACCCACATCCACCCCCTCTGCTACCTCTGTTTCAGGTAGTGCGGCCGCTGGCTGGACGGGACGTTTGCCGGAGGTCCAGCTGACAAGAAGGTGGAGCCGTGCCATGAGAGCTGCCGGCATCTCACCCCGCTCCCCGCCGATGCCAAAACACCGCCTGTGCCCGCTCCCTTCTCCCCCTGACCTTCTTCTTGTGTGTTCCCCCCACAGAATGCGATTGCCATCCCGTGGGCGCCGCCGGCCAAACCTGTAACCAAACCACAGGCCAATGTCCCTGTAAAGACGGCGTCACCGGCATCACGTGCAACCGATGCGCCAAAGGCTACCAGCAAAGTCGGTCTCCCATTGCCCCCTGCATAAGTAGGTGGATCGCTCTTTTGATGTCTGTAGATTAGAGATACTAACCTTTATATACCCATAGGAGCCGCTGCTCAGTTTAGGTGGCTACTAACCTCACCGCATACGTGCCAACGGGCAGTGCTTGGGGGGCGGAGCTGCCTGGGTGCCCCTGCCAGCCACACTGCCTGCAGTAGGGCATATACTGCAAAATTCACCCCTAGCTTCCAAGTGACTCATCTCCCATGTTGGGTAGGTTGTGTGAGTGCATCTACAGCCCAGTTTGTGGGTAATTGGATTTTGGTCCAAAGAGCCAAGGTGCCGCAAGAGCACATTTTCTTTGGGGTACCACATCAGGTCTGGATGCTAAAGCAAATCACTACAAATAGATCTTTTTTCTCCAAAATCAGGCTGTGCTGCACTGGCACAGAGCTCAAATCAGAGGTTTGATGGTGTAACAGTAACTCCATCACAGTAACGCAGCCGATAGCACCGGGACTGCTAAAGGGGATCTTACACTCACACAACCCACCCATGGGCTGGTTTAACCTTCGCTTCCTTGGGTTTGCATTTTAGTTTGCCTTCCCAAGGCTGCCCTCATCCTCTGCTCTTAAAACAACAGCAGCAAACACCAGGTACAGCTCCCAGAGTCTCTCCCGTGCAGAATTTCCTCTGCAAACACCCCCGTCCCCGCTCCGTCCCTACTGAGCACCCGCTGCCCAGGCAAGGCACCCTTTGGCTTCCCTCTGTCGCCTGTTGGGTTTGCTGCTCTTGGCTCATTCAGCAGCTCCTACACCTTGCGAGAGACATCTCCGCCTGCCTTAATGAAACGAAGCATCAAAATTATGGTGGCTGGGCCGGGCTGGGAAGGAGGGGCTGCTCCCCTCGAGTCTGACTCCCAGCTGCTAAAAGGAGTGGAAAAAAAAGCCCAATGGGAAAAGAAAAGTGAAGGTTGAAAGAATCAAGTCTTTGTCAGGAACCCACAGTCTGCTCCTGCACTGGTCCCTCGCAGCATCTGCCTCTCAGGATGGCCACTGCCAAATTATGGGTCAGATACCCTTTCTCCACCTTCTCCTGCTGAAGAAAACATACATTCCAGGGTGGGTTTTGGTCACTTGAGATTCATTCTTCCCCGTGTCGCAATGGGACGGCAAGAGCTCAAACCAGATGCTTGTTTCCCCAAGATGCTACAGTCATGGCTCCGGTATGCTTTGCAGCAAGTATGCGCAAAGGTTTATCATTAATCATTCCCCAGGGCCGTGGTAAATCAGAGGGTAAATTGTTCCTTGCATCACCTCCCTTGGGATTCATTGCACTAAATAAAGACAGACGCAGAATTTCAAAACGATCCAAGCAGGCGTTTGGAGGCGGGCTGTGCTCAGGGCTGCCCGCTGGCATGGGCCTGGCAGGGCTGTCCTGCCCTGTTCCAGCGCCCATGAGAGCCCCTCACTTCTGTGTCACAGCAAAACACTCTTTCCAAGGGGCCACAACTTCTGGTTGAAACTTTTTTTTTCAAGTAACTCTCTGGCCTGGCTACCAAGGTGCTGTGCAGTTGTAGGGAGTTTGATCTGCACGTACGATGCTGAAGCCATTAAAGTGAGGATATGAGCAACTCACTATTCTCTCATCCTCGAAAAACCCAAGCCAGCACATTTTCATCCTTGAAAAATGTCAGTCAGCATATCCTACGCGTAGGGGGGATGTAGTTCACAAGTATTTTGTACATGCGTAGTGGTGGGCACTTGCTCTCCGTCCCTACCCACCCTGTTCTCCCAGCTGGCACTGGAGGGCACGGGTAAGGGACTGGCCACCGCATCTGCAAGAGCACAGTTACTCTCTGATTTACCACTGCTTGTATTTTCTTTGTCTTAAAGACTTACAGCCATGTAAAAATCACCTCATGGGTAATGAATAAGACTGGGCTGTGCTCACACCGTCAGGCACGAGCACCCATCCAGCCACCAGCTTGGGGACGGCTGTGCTGGCTCTTCATGTGCTGCCTGATTATGCTCTGTGTGTTTCACATGGGTTTGTGCCTGTGTTTGGTTGCATGAGGGTGAACGACTCAAAAAGCCGTCTAACGCTAACAGGGCTTCACCCCTACGAGCCGCCACCACTGCAACGCAGACCTCATCATACCCCGCCTCCGTGGCCGGGCAGGTTCCCGAGAGCAAAAGCAGGAGGAGGCAGATGCTGACCCCTGGCTCGTGCCTAAATTCCTCTTTCAAAATGGCCTGGTAGCGCTATTGCCCTGCCAGGATTCCCAAGGATGCACAGAAATTGCAGCACTGTGCCCCAAATGCGCCGAAGATGTCAGTAGTGAGAGCTGCGTATGTGTACAGGGGAAAAGAGATCGTCTTGCCAAAGTTGGGACCATATAATGTGCTCCATCTGCAGTCCAGCCTTTTTCTCATCAACAAACACAGTCAGACTTGGGCATGAAGATCCAGAACATGATGTGGTTTCAGCTATGCATACAAAGCCGGCCCCAAATCAAACACAGGGACCATTGCACTGGCACCAGATATGTTTGCATTTCCTTTAAATGCGGGAGATAACACTTGCGTCCCAGCAGACAGACACCGTACCTGTCTCCTGTCTCACATGAGAGGAGCTGGGTGGAGGTAGCCCTGCCTCAGACATGGATGGAGGCACCGTTTGGAAGGGAAGGAGAACCCAGGGACAGGGAGAGGCAGCAGGGCTCCCATCGCCCGCCGAGGCCGCAGCGCCCTGCCTGGCTTCTGCACCCTCCGAGCCCCTGCAAAAGCATCCCCCACCCTGGGCAACAAACTGGGACCTAAAATCACAGCGGGCTGTGTCTGGGCACCATCGCGATTGCTGGCTGTGGCACCCTATCAATTACCTGGCTGGCTGGAGCCTGTTGGCTGGAGCAACCTGGAATCACCAAGCCATGCTGCTGCTCTTTTTAGCCACAAGCCAAAAATTTTTGGTTTAAAAAGACCCGTTTCCCACAGCCTCCTGGGAGGCCCAGGTCCCCAGAGGGTATGGTCCTGGTGTGCTGGTTTCTGGGGCTCTTGCAAGGCTCCGTGCTGAAGGACGTGGTCAGGAAACAGCCCTTGCTGGTAGACGTGGTTGGGAAGGGAAAAAGTTGTGTGTGCAGGGGCCAGGCTCTTTGGGATCTGGAATAATGCCTCCTTCTTTTATCTCCTCTCCTTTCCTGCCCGCTTTTCGCGGTCCTGCGCAGAGATCCCTGCTGCTCCCCCCACCACCGCCGCCAGCAGCACAGAAGAGCCTGCAGGTACGTTGTCTCTTCTTTTAAAGCATCTTTATGGTAAATGTCTTTTGAGCAATTGCCTGCTTAAGATAAAAAAATGCATTAAATTAATACATTAATTCGGTTGCCTGTACTGGGACAAATGGATTCTTTTTATGCCCAAAATGTCCAAGAGTTTGAACCAAGTGTGCAGCATCCCAAGGGACGGGTGTTTCTAGGAGCACATGGGAGTGTAGGGAAGATGCAGGAATATTTTTTCCCAGAGGTGCTAAATCTGTAAGCACAGAGCGGTTACCCAAAGCAAGAGCAATGCTTGATGGAACAGAGGTAAGGACTCAAGACCACCACTGGTTGATTATTAAAGTTTAGTGGTTTCCTACTGCAGTAGAAGAGCCCAAAGAGGGTAAAAGAACAGCCCAGCTGGGTTTTTTTCTGGTGGAGGAGGACTGGAGAACCAAAAATCCCCCAAAAAGAGAACAAAACACCTAAGTGCTCCTTACTGCTGTATATGAGCATTTCCTTTCATTTGCCTAGATGCGTGTATTTCTTGTGCTGAGCAATGTTAGGTGCTGATGTGACCTGTGTACGTTTATGTCAGTGTGTCTCATGTCCGGCTCTGCGGGTCCTTGGGGTGGGACACAGTTGTGGGTAGTGGCATTGTCGGGGGCAGTTGTGCTCAGAGGTGTCTCAAGCCGATGACTGTCAGAGACAGGGAAGCGTCTTAGCTTGGGACGGGAGCTCCTGCTGCCGCGGGTCCTGCAGTAAACGGTCCTGCAGTAAAAGGTCCTGCAGTAGTGGCTGCAGCCTGGGGACAGCAGGGTGTCCCCGATGGGCTTGGATCTCCACATCTATGCAAGCTGCAATACAGAGGATCGTCCTGAGAAAGCTTTGGCACACCACGCTGCGTGTGTCCTCCCGTTTGTCCTCCCCTTGCCCTTGGCTAAATCCGACCCGTGCCGTGCCAGCCCAGGGCTCAACACGTCTCTTTGCACACCCCATCTCCACCACCACAACCCCACCGACACCCACCGTCCTCCCCTCCTGATTTACACCCTCAGAGGGATCGACACCTGCCCCCTTCATGTCACCGAGGGACTTTCCTGTCCCCAGCTGCCTCGGGGTCAGACGGGTGTGAGCAGAGGGTGACAGCAGGAGCCAGAGGGCCCCAGGAAAGGGTGACTTATCCCATCCTGCTGCCTGGGGATTCCTGGGGTGTTTGAACAGGAACGCAGCTGTGACGGACATGGGGTGTAAAGGCTGTTTACTTTTGTCTCACCAGTGTAGGAAGGTTCATAAATTAAGGATTTTGTACTAAAAGTGATGGACGTCACCTCGAATTGAACCCTGAGACATGGCTTGCCCCGTGGAAGGTCTTTTCACGCAGGCTGTGTGTGTTGCTGTGTGCTCAGGAGCTTTTCCCGAGATGGGAAACTCAGGGAGCAAAGGGGCACAAGATCTTCATTCCCAGTGTCACGGCAAGGTGAAGCCCAGGGGTTTCTGCGGGACTGATTTAAAGGACAAGTTCTGCCGCCGGTAAACACAATAACAGCAACTCATTGCTGTAGTGTCTTTTCTTAGGCTGGCATGAGCAAGGAATTTCTTGCAGCCTCGGGTTTGTGCCTATTGTTTCGCGTCTGCTTCTTGAAGTGTCTCCGCTGGCCTGCAGGGATGAGAGGAGCATGAGGAGACACCAAAACCCTGCCCCAGACAGCATGCTGCCAGCTCAGGTGCTGGTGATCAGCCCTTTTGCTGCTTGCCTTATAAATTAGTTGCCGAGATGAGACGTGCGGTTTGGTGAGTCCAGTACAATGAAGTATCGGGCTGTTGGGAACGGGGACTGTCCCACCTAACCCAAAGCCAAGCAAGGATAGGTCTTCTCTTCCTTAGAACACTATTTCCTGACAATGCCAGCCTCTGTTACCTGCTTCCATCAGGAGAAATCTTCTTCTCCGACTCCTCAGGAGCTTAATTAGATGCCATAGTGCATCTCACCATCTTCTTTCAGCCACAGAGAGCTCCTCCCCAAAGCTCCCGTTAAAACTCCCATCTTGTCCTGGCTGCAAGGGGACTCAGCGTGGGGATGTCCCCACCTTGGCCAAGTCACTGGGACTGGCAGGTACACCCTGAGTCTTCTCAGGAGCGTGGTGAGACCTGGCAGCTCCTGCAGCCCCTCCAATTCCTTCATGTATCCCAACACCGCAGTTTGGTGCAGTGTTGTAGGTACACAAAGGTGCTGGATGCATGGGGCAGAGCGGGCTGCCCTCTCCCCAGCTCCTTCCGTGGGAGGTAAACTTACGTCTCCAACTCCCTGTTTCACCCCTTGTGATAAAAGAAGCCCAGGGTCTATCTGAGACTTTTAGATGCTTGAGGGAGGCTTTTTCCCATCCACAGGGACTGTGCTGCTGATACATGGAAGGTTTATAGGCAGATAAAGCGTACCGGCTAGTGGTTTAAGGATCAGTGAGACCTCCAGAAAACCATGCCCACTGCACTGCTGAGCACACACGGCAGGAGAAGCCCAATGCCAACCAGTCCCCTCTGCAGCAGCAGAGCAGGATCTGAAGGGCTTACCTGGATCCTGCTGGGGCGAGCTCTGCTCCATGGTGTCATTTCGTTAAATTGAGCATCTTCACCTGCCAGGTTTACTGGCTGATATTTGGGGATGGGGCTTTTGGTACTTGGCATCACAATTTCCAAACTGAACGTGTTGAGGGGGCAGTCGAGCACTACTCATCCCTTGCAGCCCTGTGGGGCAGTGCTTTCACCCTTAGGTAATAATAAACCCAAGCATTGCTTAAATACAGAATCATAGAATGTGTTGGGTTGGAAGGGACCTTTAAAGGCCATCCAGTCCAACCCCCCTGCAGTCAGCAGGGACATCTTCAACTAGATCAGGTTGCTCAGAGCCTCATCAAGCCTGGCCTTGAATGTCTCCAGGGATGGGACCTCCACCACCTCTCTGGGCAACCTGGGCCAGTGTCTCACCACCCTCAGTGGAAAGAACTTCTTCCTAATGTCTCATCTAACCCTGCCCTGCTCTAGTTTAAACCATTGCCCCTCGTCCTATGGCTACATGCCCTTGCAAACAGCCCCTCCCCAGCTTTCCTGTAGGCCCCCTTGGGGGACTGGAAGGGGCTCTAAGGTCTCCCTGGAGCCTTCTCTTCTCCAGGCTGAATATAAAAGCTCAACAGATTAAATACCAGATTTCTCACAGGCTTCTGCTATTTACCAGGAACTTGCAGACTGAATGTTCTCTCTCATGGCCTGGGAACACTGAGATTTTATGCTCCTCACCAGGATCCGTCTGTTCCTTCCTCCACAGCCTCCCAAACCCACTCTGTTCCCAGCCTGTGGCAGGGATGGCAGAGCGGACTTTTCATACCATGATGCCACCAGGTTTATCACAGGATCTGCCAACAAATGTGGATGTTTGGCAGCCAAGGAGATGCAGAGATCATAGAGTCATAGAATCATTTTTGTTGGAAGAGACCTTTAAGATCATCAAGTCCAACCGTTAACCTAACACTGCCAAGTCCACCACTAACCCATGTCCCTTGGCACCACGTCTGCCCAGCTTTTAAATACCTTCAGGGATGGCAACTCAACCACTTCCCTGGGCAGCCTGTTCTAATGCTTGACAACCCTTTCGGTGAGGGAATCGCTCCTAATTTCCAATCTAAACCTCCCCTGGTGCAACTTGAGGCCGTTTCCTCTTGTCCCATCGCCTGTTCCTTGGGAGAAGAGACCGACATCCCCCCCTGGCTCCACCCTCCTTTCAGGGAGCTGCAGAGAGCGAGAAGGTCTCCCCTCAGCCTCCTTTTCTCCAGGCTGAACACCCCCAGCTCCCTCAGCCGCTCCTCACCAGACTTGTGCTCCAGACCCCTCACCAGCTCCGTTGCCCTTCTCTGGACTCGCTCCACCACCTCAATGTCTGTCTTGCAGTGAGGGGCCCAAAACTGGACACAGCCCTCGAGGTGGGGCCTCACCAGTGCCCAGTGCAGGGGGATCATCACTACCCCAGTCCTGCTGGCCACATGTGAGATGGCTTCTCATACCCCTTTCTGCAAGGAGCTTGGTTCCTGAGAAAAAGCTCTGCATGTGGAGCTACAGTGTCTCTGTGCTGGGGTCTCCTCGCACCATCACTGACCCCAGGAACAGAAGTGGCCCTGGCACTCATACCGGGGACCTCCCAGCAAGAACCTTGGTGGAATCTCCTTTCCTTGGGCTCCTTCTTGCCAGGGGCCAGGGCACATCCCACTGGGCTGCCCCAGTCCTTTCCTAAGGCAGGACCCGTCTCGTACCATCCCCTCCCCTGCTCGAGGTCAGGTTGCAGGGCACGGGGAGCATTTGTGAGTGGGTAAATGATTGCTTTGCCCCATCATCATGGTGGGAAGCATCCCTCAGGTCAGCTTTGTGTGCAGTTTGCCCTCCTAAGCTGCCTACCAGCCTTGGCAAGAGGTGACGCTTGAACAGTGTCCCTGAGTATGAACTGGCCACAGGGATCTCTCAATGCTGTTTTGCTGCTGTTAGGAGCTTGTTTATCTGGGCACGTACCTATTCCTGAGTCCAAAAGAGCCTTTCTGAGGATATTCTCTATTATTCACAGTCTTTTCCCTGCCAGTCTCCATGTCCTCTCGCATCTTCCCAGGGCATGACCACCAGAGGGGCTGAATGCAGGCGAGGGCTCGGAGGAAGCAGCATTTATCCATCAGCCAACATCTCGGATGAAAGGAAAGAGCTGCCAAAGCCCCAGCCCTGCTGCCCCCACTCTTCAGGGGTGAGGGCTGGTTTGGGGGTGACACATCTCCCACCAGCGTGCTCCACATGGATACCAGCACAGGCAGGGAAACGGCTCCTTTCTGTGAACTCCCTGCACCATCCTGGGCAAATGCCAACTGGGGCAGCTGCATTCGGCCATCCCAAATTCCACGTGCCACCTTGATTGGCCACAGCCTTCGTCAGCGCCTGCCCGGAGCTGATGCGCTGTGGCAGTGTGACCCGTGGCAGCCCTGGGCTGTGAGTCACAGCCACAAGCTCGGTGCCAGTCACTGTGCCGGCTGGGCTGGAGACAGTGCTGGGCTATTTGCCCCCGTGGCCCCTCGGCTGGCCAGCAAGCAGGACCAGGGTGAGCACAGCAAAAGCACAGAGCCTGCATAGGACCCTTGAGCAGGACAAGGGGGTGTGCAGCCTATTTTAGGCACCCAACGTGGATGCTTTGGTGAAGAGCAGGTCCCCGTGTAGCCAGTGGGGAGGGCAAAATGCTTCCTGCCACCCATGCATCTGCCTGGGTGCTCATAGGGGTGGCTGTAGGGATCAGAGGTGTGTTGGTCAGGACGTGCCCCTCCTTTGACCAAGGATTTGTATAGGTGTCTGCAACACTTTCCAGCCTTGCTACGAAGGGACCATCTCACCCTGGCACTGCTGGCAAGGTTGCAGCCTCCAGTCCCGAGCCTTTGCAGATCCTGGCAGCAAACAGCCCCGGCGGGGAAGGAGCGAGTCCCATAACTCTGCATCCTTGTCGTGGAGAGGAGGGTTATTTAGGGATCTGCCCAAACCCAATCACATTTGCATAAAGCCTGTAACTGAGAACATCTCAGCAGGGTTAGAGACCTCCCTTCTGCAAAGGGATGCCTCGCTGGAGGCTGGGAGAGGGTTATCCATGGGCTGGGAGGGAGCCGGGCGTCCTGACAGCCTGTGAGCCATGAGAAATGACTCACCAGCGTCTCTTGGATCCCTGCATTGCTGGAGGGGCAGATGTCCCTGCTCCTGCCTGGAGGGGCAACCAGGGACCAATCCATCTCACCAGGAGCTGCTCGCACTGCGTCTCTGTGAAAGCCCAGCGGAGGCTGAGCCAAGATGAGCAATCTGATGGGCCCGGCAGCCGATCATAATTCTTCTCCCAGTGATTTTTATTGGACTTTTTAAGCACTACTTTGTCCAGGGAGCTTGAACCCTCCATATTTCATCCCTTCCCCTCGGCAGGGAGCGTCAAGCGGTCCCGAGTCTCGGCATCGCTCAGCTCCCACCACCACCCTGAAGCATCCCACCAAAATTCATGGTGTTTTCTTGGCAAACCCTTAAATTGGCATGTCTGCAAGCCAGAGCTTCCCTGCTATGGGAGCAAAAGGCTTATAGAGATGGAGAAAGGAATTAGTGGGAGACTTTGGGTGCAGCCAGTTCTGGGAGAGATGTTGCTTTATTTCCTTTGCTCGTAGCTACGCAGGACAGAAAGCGCCTTCCTCGACAAGAGCTGTGTTAGTGTCACCACCGCTCTCAGTCAACGAGGGTTAAATTTCCAAAGAGCATGGGCCAAAGCTGGCCTTGATACAAGGGGTGGAACAATGTCGACCTTGGCATGGGGGGGACCTTGCCTGGCTTCGCTTAGCTCTCGGAGGTCCGAATCAGTTTGGGGCAATGGTCCAAAACTGAATTGTTTAGATGAAATGCATACATGCTCTCCCATGCCGGGAGACTGGAGGATGAGAAGGGGGTGCTTCTCATTTTCATGGCCAGGCAAGGAAAGGTCTTGCTACCACCCCATCCTTTCCTGGTCCCGTTCAGAGATGCAGAAGAGGCCACAGGGAAAGGGCAAAAAACCCACATAACAGTGGGGAGAAAAGGTTTACAAACCTGCCAGTCAGTCGTTGTCTTATCTGAATAGAATCCAGATTGGCTTGGAAATTATTATCTTAGGTGGATGATTTCAGCTGGGAGGCTTAAATAAAAACAGGTGATTGGACTGATACAATTTTGCATGGTTTTCCCCTGGAAATCGGCTTCCGCAGTTTCAAACGCAGATCTGAACTTTTCAAAAGTCATTTGGGCTCAAGGTGTTCCCTGGGCCCTTTTGTTCCTGGCTGCTGAGGAAGAGGTTGGATGTAAGTGCAGGAAAGGGCAAAAACCTCCACTCTTAGCGATCCCTGGGGCTCCCTCGGATGTGACCGGGTCCGAAGCAGCTTTCCCAGAGTGCAGAGACAACCCAGAGGTGGATGCATGCCGTGGTATGTGAGGATGAGTAATACCTTCCAGAAGCAGCTTGGAGAAGGGAGGTGGGCAGTCAGGTCTCTGCTCTGGAACAGGCTGGAATAGTCTTAAGGAGAAAAAAAATGAACAGCAAAACACAAACCAAAAAACCACCAAAAACCAGTCCCGTGGGCTGTCTGAGCCTTTCAAGACTGTTCCTGCTTCTGTGCCTCACTTGGAAAAAACACACGCAAAGGTTATGGCTTCAGTCTGGGAAAATAGAAACTTTGTAGGAAATAGTAGAAAACATTCACTTGAAAGCATTCGTTCCCCAGGGGCAGAGCTCTCCATCCACCTTTCATGGCCAGGTGGCCCCGGTGCCATCGTGGTGCCAAGCCCCCACCACCATGTCACACATCATTGGGCGCATTTGGGACAATTCACTGCCCCCATGGCACCGCCTCCCTCCCTGTGCACCACTGTGTATGTGCACATGCTCACCCCACGGAAACCTCCCCCTGCAGCCTCTGTGGTGGTCACTGGGCCCCCTGCCATCCCATACCCATGTCCCACATTTGAGACCCCTCTGATGCCTTCCCGTCCCACCCCCTGGCAGGGCTGGAGGCTACGCATCCTTCCCAGGCTGCAGCTGACTCTTCACAGTAGTACAAGCTTGGGCTTTGGGATGAAATTTCCAAATTTTAGCCAGAATCCTCCGCCAAGAGCCAGAAATGAGGAAAATTGGCCTCTGGGATGAGTTGGTGCTCCCGTCCCACCACCATTTGCTGGTTCTCAGAGCAGTCCTTCCCTGAAAAAGGGTTGTTTTCCTTTTGCCTGAAGGGCTAAGGCTTTAATTTTTGCCTGCCCACACCTAGAAGAAGCAGGGCGATGCCAGGCCACCATTGGAGAGTCCCCAGCTCCCAGGTACAGCCCACCACCCCTGGGGCAATCACGGGGAGTGCAGCAGGAATGGGGCTGGTGCGTCCCACCACAGAAGGACAACATGCAGATCTCAGAGGGCAGCTCAAAGTCCCCCTCATAGATGGGCATGGAGGAAAAGGGACCTGTAGGGTCCCTCAGGTCTGCTGCCACTGGCATTCACACAACCCCAGCAAAACCTCACCAGGCACCGTTAGAAGATGAGTCAAATCACTTGTTCCCACCACAGGTACAGGGGTTGTGCTGGAATTTCATGGCATGGGCAGGTGGGAGCCGCCTCTTTATTTCCAGCCACCCAGCCAGCTTCTACCTGTGCATCCCTGTGGGAATGTGATCTTTTCGGCTCCACACCTCCACTCCCAAGTAGAGTCTGTGGGCCACTGTCCCCCCTGCTCACGGTCACATAAATGCTGTGATCATCACTGCCGCAACAGCTTCAAGGGAAAAGTGACATTAGGAAAGGATTAAATGTACCGTAGCTCCTTTTAATGAGCTGCAGCAGCTGGAAACAAGGAGTCAACGTCATGTGAGCCGCCAGCTGCCTCCACAACATCTGTGAGGGGTGCGATGCTTGCTTGGAAAATGACAGCGTGGGGACGGGCCACTGGCATTGCGCAGCACCTCCAGTTGGGACGGGACACAGGGCTGCTCCCGGACACCTTCCCGAACGCTTATCTAAACCACTGGACCAGCTCCAGTCCTGGGTGAAGTCAGTGGCAAATCTCTCCCCGGTGTTGGACCTGCAGGGACAAATGCAATGGGTGCTGTTGGCTTTGCCAGTGAGAACCTGGCTCATCACACTGTGCTTGGGCACGGGCATGTGAGCATGGCTCTTGGGTGGGCTCTTGGAGGGCTGGAGGAAGCGAATCCCACCCCACGCTGAAGTTCTTGTCTTCCCTCCTTCCCAGAGCACTGAGCAAGCAGGGAGGGAAGGGGGGAGCTTTGCACCTGGTTTGCATCATGGTCATTGTGTTTGGAGGGTGGAACCTGCCCATGGTGTCTTGCTGACGTAGACTTGACAGCTGTGTCAGAGGGGCAGGGGAAATGTCCCTTGAAACCCCATCACCCCCTGCTTCCTATGGCCTTGGCCACCCATGGGGTGATGGTTGGGTTGGAGTCTTGCCCCTGTGCCGTGGTTTTGTCTTGGAGGTGGTCCCAAACCAACCCTGCCAACATGCGTTGGACATTGCAACCCTCATGAATCTCAGGCTGTGCCCCAAGAACAGTCACCCCGGCAGGTCCAGGTCTCTGCTCGCCTGGGCTGGCTGGCTGGCTGGCTGGCTACGAGCGTCAGCTGCTGCCAACCTCCTCCAGCCTCCTGCCAGCCCCTGGGGCTGTGCACCCCACGGTGCTGCGGTGCCACAGGCACCCTGCCCGGTGGAGGGAGGGATGCTCTCCACCGAACAGAGGGAACAAGGGCTCCTGTGGGAGGCTGATCCTTGGGCAGATCTCCTTTATTAGATGCAAACTGGAAAAAAAACAAACCACCAATTTACACAGAACCTTGTAAATGTAACACAAAAGGGACTATCAAAAGACATTATATTGATGTCATGTATTGAGAAGGAAAAGCCTGAGGAAGTCTCTGATTTCAAACTAGGTTTGCCTCCAGACAACAAAGGAAATCACAAAGTTTTAACTCTGCAGAATTGCAAGCAGAGTACCAGCTAGCCTTAGATTTTTTTTTTCGGATTTGAAGTTGCGATGTGTCTTGGTAATCACCCGGCACTGATATTCAATGGAAAGGAGCATGTGCATGTGTGTGCACGCTCCTGTTAGTGCTCACACGTCTGGAGGGGATCAGCAGATCCCCAGAGAGGTCCGAAGGGCTGCCGGCCAGGCTGGGGAGGAGCTGCCAGGCTGTCATGGTGAGGGTGCTCCCTGAGGAGGGAATGGGGCACGGCCAGGCAGAACTTTGCACTGATGGAGAGAAAAATCTCAGCTCGTCGCTCTGAGGAAGTGCTAACAGTGAGCCTGAGCTCTGTGGAGAGCAGGAGCATCCTGCAGGCTGGGAATAAAGGTCTCCACAGCTGCCTGCGGTACAATCGGGAGGTGAAATTCTCAATTCAGCCAACTTGGTGTAAATCTGGGCTCGATCTGGGGGTCTCCAGCTTTGTGCCTATCCAAATGAGTAATTAATTCAGCCCTGCATGGGTATTCTCTTGCTTGTCTCAGGCTGTAAGCAAGGTGATGGATTGACTGTGTGATTGATTGACTGATTGATCGGCCGCAGCATCCAGCTCCCTCCTGAAAAGAGGTTTCTCATGGTGATCCCCAGTGAATGGCCATGAGCACAATAGCGGTGAGGGACTTCCAGGGACGAAACTTCTAGTCGCTTCAAAATATTTCAGAAAGTCTGGGGGGAAAATAAACAAAAACAACAAAAAAAAATCACAAAACTTCTGCCGAAATGCAGATAAGCTTCATGCACAACTGCATCATGCTCTTATAATACCATCATAAGGCTTCCTGCGTTCCCGTATCCCTCCATCCCCACATCCTTTCATCCCCATATCCCTCCAACCCTGCATTCCTTCATCCCCACATCCCTCCATTCCTTCAACCCTGCTTCCCTCCATCCCCGCATCCCTCCATTCCTTCATCCCTCTTTCCCTCCATCCCCACTCCCTGCATCCCTCCATTCTCACATCCCTTCATCCCTCCAATCCTTCAACCCTGCTTCCCTTCATCCCCGCATCCCTCCATTCCTTCATCCCTCTTTCCCTCCATCCCCACCTCCCTGCATCCCTCCATTCTCACATCCCTTCATCCCTCCAATCCTTCCATCCCTCCATCCCCACATCCCCAGCTCTGGGGACACTGCCACCTCAAGGACCGTCCTTCTGACACTGGGGGGACCTGGGTGCTCTGGGCAAAATAGTCAAGTCACAAGCTTCAGGGCAAGGACTTGCAAGCCCAGCATCACTGTCAAACCCATCTTAGAAAAAAAAAAAAAAAAAAAGATGAATTTGAAGTTAAATGAATTGATTTTCTCTCCTTCCTGGGACATTTCCAGATGCTGCTTCCCCTTGGCAAAACAAAGTGCTTGCCCCCAGCCCCGGCTCTCAGTTGCCGTGTTTCCCTGGGAGCGGAAAGTCTGATCTGCCCCAGCTCTGGTTACATCCTGCCCCTGTGTCCCGCACAGCGCCCGCTCGGACGGGGAGCTGCTGTCAGGCCGGGAATTTATAGGGTGACCAACGCTCCCGAAGACAGATGGTTTCCTATTAACGTATTTAATCATGTCGACTGCGGCTCTCGGCAGGGCTGTGTCCCCGGGGGCACTGGGAGCGGCAACCCTGGAGTTCATCAGCGGTTGGAGGCTGGGGACACGTTTGCAGCGGGGAAGCACCGGGCGGGGATGAAGCGCTGTCAGGGCTGGCACCCCGCGTCCCCCACGTCTCCTGGGGCTCGATGCTGGGTTTGTTCCTGTGGGAAGCGGGTAGGAAACGTGCCGCCAGCCCCGGCTGCTCCTGGGAGCGGGGCAAGGAGGGTGCAGGGAGGATGTGCCATAAATCTCCTGGGTTCCTGCGGTGTTTTCCAGTGCTTTAGTGTCTGGCACAGCTGGACTGTCCCCATTGTGTCACCAGTGGCCATAGCCTGCCTGCTCGCTCCCTTTATATCTGGGGAAAAAAGTGGGATGTTCATGAGGCCATGAGGTCCCGAGACACCAAAAATGGCTCACGCCCATTCTCTCCCATCCCAAAACTGGCAGCAGGCAGCTAAAGAAGCAGGGAGCAAACTGTACCCCACCCACAGTGGGGCTCAGGGGGTGTCTGGGGGTGGCAGCAGCCAGGGGTCCCAGGCCTGGACCAGACGAGTTATGTTGTGCCCCAGCAGCATCTAAACGGTGCCTGGACCCAGCTGCCGGGACGCTGCAGCAGATCACGGCTCAAAACGGGGTGGCCAAGCATGACCGTCCCCAGCAAGGGCAGCTCCCAGAGGTGATGGGCCACCCTGGCCGCATCCTGCGGGGGGCTGGTGGTCCTGCCAGAGGGGCTGATGCCAGCTGCCCCTCTACCTGAGCCCTGCTGGATGCTGCGGAGGTGGGAAGGGGTCTGCGGGCTCCTGCAAAGCTCCGGCCGCTGCTTTCCGCCCGCTGCAGGCGAGAGGCTTTAATCTAATTACATGCTTTATTTGCGCCAATTTGTTTTTCAATCAATCTTGTTCAGCCAGAAGAAAGGAGGCTACTGTGGGCTCATTTGCACCTTCTTGTTCCAAGGGAGAGGTTAATGGCAGTTGTCCTCGCTGGAGATGCCTGCAGGGCTGCGGACCTGGATCCTCCTTTGCCGGGGGCTGCTGGCCTGGTGCATGGGTGGGTTTCAACCATCTTTTCCCCCAGCACCATGCAACAAGTCCCCAGTTCCGGCACAGAACAGCCTGGTCGCTGCCTGACAATGTCTTTGAAACACGCTGGCTGGGGAGGACCAGCGAGGTGCTGGTGGCCCAGGACATGGTGTGCAGTGTGAGGCAGGCAGAGGTGCAGGCAGAGCTGCGGGCAGGGGTCAGGATACTCCTGCCAGGTTGTCCCAGGGGTTTCAGTGAGGTCCCCGGGAATTGTTAGGGTCTACAGAGCACCAAAAAAAAAAAAAAAGAGAAAATATCTCACCGCACTTTTCCTGCCCAGACGGGCTGGCGCAGCTCCCTGCCGCAGCAGCTGTGCGCATTATGGGTCAGGGCTGTCCCCAGCGCCCCATGCACACATGTGCTGGTGCAAAGCGCTCCTGAGACTGCTTCGGAGAGCAGATCTTCTGGTCTGGTGCCTGAGCAGGTCCCTCTGCCTTTACACGTGGAGCAGAGTGGCCACAGACCCGCTCCGAGGCTGCCCCAGGAGCTGATGGGGCTGGGTCTCCACTGATGGGACAAATCCCTGCCAGCTCTTTTCCCCAGGGCATGCTGTGGGGACCACTGCTCCAAGGCCAACTGCCCTGGGCCAGCTTTGGAGGTGACCCAGGACAGACAAAGTCATGTTGCCACGTGGTTCAATACAATCTGCTGCCAGAGGCTTGCCTTGCACCAGGACTTTGCAGACACCCTCTGGGAGCAGACCCAGGCCCTCGGCATCCCTGTCCACAGGCTGCGAAGGGGACTGTTCCAAGCCTGGGGGACCGTTTTGCAGATCACACAACACGCACGGCTCGAGCAGCCCAGTCCCAGCTCAGCCCCTCAGCCCAGGTCCAAGGCTTTCAAATTATGAGCTACCTCAAACCAGTTCCCAGCCATGCCGGGGAGATGGCTGGGGCCACCCAGCCAGAGGCACTGGCTGTCCTGCAGCCAGCCCCGAAATGAAGAGCACTCATTGGCATGTTACGCTTGCAAAGGGCATCATGGACAATAGCTGGGTCATTGCCAGGTGAGGGGAAGAAGAGCCAACTTAGTCATAACAGACTGCCCTGCTCCAGTCAGCCACCGGAGCCGGGAAGGGAAGCTGCTGGGCGTACAGGAGGAGCGATCCCACTGCTAAAGCGAATAACCTGGGAGGCATTCTCTGCCTGAAGTTTGGTTTTATATTAAAGCAGCCTGCTCTGAGACAAAGACTCTCACTGGAGTCCAGCTCAAATTAAATTACAGCATCAATCCCTCGCAGTCAATGTGTGCTCTGCAAGCCAGATACACTGCAGCCCCTGCTGCTCATCCCACTGGGAGAAGCCCATCCCTGCTCCCTGTGCAAGGAGAGGACTATTCCAGAGCATCCCCTCCCGTGGGATGTGTGGTCAGCAAAGGCCAGGAGCTAGAAGCTCAGAGCAAGCATGTTTGGCCAGCAGAGCTGGCACTCTCCAAAATGACTCTAACAGTCATTTGGTGAGACTGATGGAGATGTTATAATAATTCTTTGGGATGGAAGCAAGGGGCAGCTTCAGTGCTGTGGGGAGTGAAACAGGATTTCGTGGTCATCTGGGGGAATGTCCAGAAGTCCAAGAGCCAAAGGCATCCCTGTCGTAACCACTGTGGGCCAACCCTGGCACAGGGACATCATCTCCTGTCCTGCTGCTGGGCAGTGGTGGATTCATTTTGTCCCCTGCGTCACCTGGGAGTGTGGCTTCTAACTGCCTTCAGGATGTTTTCAGATGGCTCACAGAAGTGTTTTCACGCCCAGTTTGGGCACATCAAGCTGAGCCCGTGCTCAGCCACAGAGTGGAGACGCGATGTTTCCATCCCTGGCCTCCCCAAAGGCTGGAACGTGCTTTCCTTCTGTGCTCCCAACCCAACCACGAGCTGAAGTTGTTGAGTAGCTGCCTGTAAAGGGGGTTGGAGATTTATTTCTGCAGCCCAAACAGTTTGGAGGAGCGTGCAGCCCCACGGGGATGGGACAGCATGGAGGTCTGCAGGCCTGCAGAGCTGTAGGCTGATGCACATATTGTGCTGTACAGAACTACAGGCTGTAGCTGTTCTTTGGAGCACCTGGAATAGTTCTGTAGTTGCTGGATGGGCTCAGGAAACATCTTGACGCAGACAGAACCCATCCTGGGGCTTTGCTTGAGAGCACTGTTGGCTCAGCAGTGAGGTCTGGGCATGGACCACAGCTGGGAGCTGGGACTCCTCGAGTCCCATTGAAGGGAGAGTTCATTTGGGTCCATCTTCAGCATCGCTGTGATACCAGAGATCACAGAAATGCAGCAGGGAGACATTGGCCTTCCTCCCCATGGGGACTTGTGCAGGTTTTGCAGCACCGAGCTGAAAGTCACATCCCTCAGGTGGGGGCAAAGCCCCCCCTGGTACTTCAGGAGCTGTTAGAAAGCCAGAAAAAGCAGCAATGTAAGTGCTGGAGCACAGGTTCGGGGTGTTTCCAAGCACAGATTTGCCTGGAGCTGGTGGGGACCTGGATGCTGTTCCGTTCCCCCACGGTCACCACTGCTCACAGACCTGTCCCCACGGGCAGTTCATGCCGCAGCTCCCTGCAGGGACGCTGCAGCCCGCAAGCAGCACCCAATGGAGGATTTCTCACTGATAATGCTGGGGAGGAAGGGAAAGGAGGCAAAAGCTGTTCATCGTCATGGTCAGGAGAGGAAATCAAACCATCCCCATTGATCTGAACCGGCCAGCGCTGGGGGTATCTGGGACCCCAGGCAGACCCCCACTCCCATTTCTCAGCTCCACTCCCTCCAGTGATGGGCTCAGGGATTTAAGGATTTGACATTTGGAACTGCACCTTCATTTTGCGTCTCGGGCTGGTTGCACATCCCGCCTGGTGCAAAGGGGATCCCCGGGCCCCCCCCCGCAGAGCCCCAGCAAGAAGTGCAGCCCCTCGGGGGCACGTGGGGAGCGCGGGCAAACACCTCAACCTGCCGGAGCGCTGAGGCCAAGCTGTCACGGCTGGGTCACCCCTTCTAAGCCACAACACCTCCGCTTTGGATGTCAGCCCACAAAGGTATTTAGGGCCCTACCTGGGGGAAATCAATAGGAATTTAGCTGCATAAATTGGGATTAGAAATCTGAATCCCCTCGGGGATCTAAGCCTTATATCTGCATTTCGAGTTAGGTACCCAGGCCAAGAAATGTGGCTTTAATCGTTCTATCATGTCAGAATCAAGGGGCCTTTAATTTCCGTTACCGACATGTGGCTTTCGCAGGGGCTTAAAGCTCATTTCTGAACTGCAAGCGCAGCAAGAGGCGGTTTTGCACAGCATCTTCTCGGGAACACGGGCTCAGCGCCCCAAACTTCGGCTGCCAGCACCTCCGTCCTCCCAACCCCAAAAGCATCGGTGTCCCGGCAGGATGGGGGTGCATGAGCAAAGCCGGGGGGGGGGGGGACCAGGGCCCCGGCTTCCCATCTTCTGCTAGCAGCCTAAGCCCTGCTTAAACAAGCCCCCAAAATGAAGAAATTTTTTTTAAAAAAGGCAATTTTTGGGAAAAAAAAAAAAAAAGCAAAACAAAGAAGGTGTTTAGCTGTGAAAACTCTTTGCTAGCCAGAGAATTAGTTATATCAAGGAGATGGGCTGAGCTGCAAAGCTGCCGAATGCTACGCTGACACATTTTACTAAGCTGCGATGGACACGAAACAGCCGCCCGCCACCTGCTCCCAGCCCTCTGCGAGCAAGGAGCGCCAGCCGGCTCTTCCCAGCTCCCCTCCCGCTCAGCTCAGCTGGGAAATGCCAAAAGTTTGTGTTTTCCTGCAGGGAAGCAGCCGGTGGCTCCCAGCCCGGGGGACCCGACCGGGAGGTGCAGGATGTTCCCCCCCAACGGGTTGCAGCACGTAAGGATGCAGTGATGAAAAAACACCCAGCCCTAGGGTCTGGTTGTGCTTCTGGGTTTGAGTCTCTGAAATAGGGATTTGCAGTGAAATATTTGTGCAGCTGAGCAAACTCGGGGAGGGAAGTGCTGGGAGCCGGGGGAGGAGGGTGTTGGGATATCACCACTCCATCGCTCCCACACCACGGTGCTGTAGCCAGGGCTGTTGGAGTCCTTCAGAAGGGAGGTGGCCAGGCCAAATGCAGGCTAGGAGAGACTGGGAGAGGTTTTGGGATCTGTGGAGGGCAGCAGGTGGAGAGACAGGTCCGCCTGGAGGAGGAGCAGGGCAGGACAGCACCAGGGTGAGGACCAGCGCTGGTTCTGCACCAGGGGACATCTGTGTCCAACAGGATGGGGCAGAGAGCTGGGGCTGACCCCATCCACCAGTGCTGTAGGACACCAACTGGTGTCCACCCCATCATGCCTGTAGGACCTGGGTGGACAGGACCTGGACACTTACCACCCTATGCTTCAGGTACTGAGTTGTTCCCCATCCCAAAGGGGGCTTCACTTCTTCAGGCAGCCTCCTTTTCTTCTCAGCCTGGCCTTTTGGTCAGACTCTGGCATCACCTTCCAAGAGCAGGTTACCCCAGGCTGATCCTCTGCAACCTCCCAGAGATGGGCAAGAGGGACCTGCATCCAGGAAAAACAGCACGTGCCTTGGGACTTTGTAGGTTTATAGAATCACAGAATGGTTCAGGTTGGAAGGGACCTTAAAGATCATTTTGTTCCAACCCCCCTGCCCTGGGCAGGGACACCTCCCACCAGCCCAGGTTGCTCCGAGCCCCGTCCAACCTGGCCTTGAACCCCTCCAGGGATGGGGCAGCCACAGCTTCTCTGGGCAACAGAAGAGCTTGGGGAAAAAACTCCGCAGGAGTCTCACATCACACATGTACACACGCACGAGTCACTAAAACAGCATTTAGAGCACTCCAGGCTCCAAATCAATCCTCTCCTCCCATTGCTGCTCCTTCCTCCAATCCCTTCCCCAGCCTTTGAGCTTGGCTCTGCTCTCACCTTCAATCAGGGGACCAGCAGCTCAGCAAACCTTCCCCCAGAGCCTAAACTGCTGAAATGTCACTCGAGGGACAACAGCAGGGTCTCTTCCAGGAGTTAAGCAGCACTGAAATAATATCCTGTAGCATCCCCTCCGTGTGCTTTCCCTATGCAAGTAGCATCGCCCCACACACGTAGTGCTGCTTACCAGCAAACACAGGCTCAAGGCTGCACTCCAAAAAATTGCATTTGCCCTCCCAAAGAGGCCCCGGAGGACCTCCAAATCACCCAGGAGGCAGGAGAGGTCTCCACGTAGGAGACAAAGGAAATGAACTGGGGAAAATCCCCCACCCATGTAAATCAGCCCTGGCATCTGGTGATTTACACTGATTTACACCAGCTGGCTCTGGCCACATCAAGTTCAATTCAAACCAGCTGAGGCTCTGGCACAGCCTGTGGGGTTAGGAGAAAAAGAAAGAGAAAGGGAAGGCGGAACAAGGGTTGTGTCAGTAAAAGCAGGGCCAGACCTGGGCTGGAGCTGTGTCTTCAGCTGCAAACCCTGTTCCAGGTTTGCAGCCTGGGAGCGAGGGAGGCTGCGGGAATGGGGTGCTGTCCTGCGGGGAAGTGGGGTGGTGTCCCATCACCCTACAGCCCCCCCGGCTGGGGAATGGGGCTGGGGTAGGTTTGTAGCAGGTCTGTAGTCTCAGGCAGAGTGGAAATATCACGGCAGTAGTGTGAGGACTAGGCAGCTCAGGTGTGTGCATGAGCAGGCAATGCGCACTTGCAGCCCAGAAAGCCAACCACATCCTGGGCTGCATCAAAAGAAGCGTGGCCAGCAGGGCGAGGGAGGGGATTCTGCCCCTCTGCTCTCTTGAGTCCCCACCTGGAGTGCTGCGTCCAGCTCTGGAGCCCTCAGCACAAGAAGGACAGGGACCTGTTGGAGCGGGGCCAGAGGAGGCCACGGAGATGATCCGAGGGCTGGAGCCCCTCTGCTGTGAGGACAGGCTGAGAGAGCTGGGGGGGTTCAGCCTGGAGAAGAGAAGGCGCTGGGGAGACCTTAGAGCCCCTTCCAGTCCCTAAAGGGGGCCTACAGGAAGGGGGGGGAGGGACTCTGGATCAGGGAGGGTAATGATAGGACGAGGGGGAACGGTTTCAAACTGAAGGAGGGGAGATTTAGATTGGATATTAGGAAGAAATTCTTCACTGTGAGGGTGGTGAGCCGCTGGCCCAGGTTGCCCAGAGAAGCTGTGGCTGCCCCATCCCTGGAGGGGTTCAAGGCCAGGGTGGACGGGGCTTGGAGCAGCCAGGTCTGGTGGGAGGTGTCCCTGCCCAGGGCAGGGGGGTTGGAACAAGATGGTCTTTATGGTCCCTTCCAACCCGAACCATTTTATGATTCAATGTGGTCGGGGTGTCTCTGGGGGGAGAGGTTGATGAAGAGACCACTCTTGTGAGTGCTCTGGTCTGAAGTCCAGAGCAATGGTTTCCATCTGATTGCTGTTTCTTGGGACTGGATCCCAGCAGCAGTGCTGTGGGGCTGGAGGAGGATCTGCTCTTGGTGGGCTCTGCCCGCCTTGCTGGTGGACACCCCCTTGCAGATGCCGGGGCCGAGCCATGGGGCACGCAGGTGGGAGCTGCCCTCCACCCCTGCCCATCACTAGTGCTCAGAGCCAGCTGCTCACCACCATCTGTTTGTCTGGCTTCGATTTGGCCAGGGGAGGAGAGATCTGCAGGCAGAGCTCCCGAGCTTCTCCCTGCTCAGTTGCCTGCCCTTGTGTCAACCCCTTCCGCGGACCAGCTGCTGCCGGGGGGCTGAGATGTAACAGCAGTGGTAAATATCTACAGAGCTCTGGGATTTTTGTGCCAGAGAAGAACCATCATCACGTTTATCATAACCGCATTAGTGTCCTGAAAACACCAGCAAACTGCAGTTGAGTGGAACCGTGCCAGCTGCCCGGCGAAGCAGCCCGATGGCCTGTCCCTTGTCAGTCCCCTGCTTCACCGAGCAGGTGAGGGAGAGCGTCCTGGGGCTGTTGGGTTTCTGCATGCACATTTATTACCCTTATAGGCTTTTTCTTCCATGTTTATGGTCAGGAACATCTTACCAGTGAGTTGGATCAGGAATATTTCTGTTCCCTGGGCTCGGTGACACCAGGCGGCCACGTCCCACTGCATGGTGGCATCCTGCCATGTAGGCATGGCTGGGACTTTGCTAGCAAATCCCCATCATCTGAACTAAACTTTTTATGGAATATCCACTCTTTTCTCAGTGCATTTGAAGTTTTACTTGATGTTCAGGATTGTGTCAGATGAGAAAAGCAAAGGGGCGGCATCGGCTGCTGAAATCCCTTGGTCATCAGCTCAGCTCCTGCGTTTTTAAAGGCTTTGAGCAGGTTGTAGCTGGGCAGAGATCTCAGCTGGGATGCTTGGAGAAGGAAGGTGCCCCACTTCATATCATAGCGTTTGCTTTCGGCCCTGGCTAGGTCATACTGAAAGAGCGTGAAGCCGTGTCTGACTGTGGGTGCCTCCTGAGGAATGGGAGCAGCAGTGGGGCAGGAGCATAGTGCTGAGATGAGGTGACTCCGCCTGGCCATGCTGAGACGCGCGGATTGGAGGTGTTGGGACTGAGGTGGTCCCTGGTGATCTTGGGATGCGTGGGCATTCAGCTCTCTGGGTTTCCTTCTCTTGTTGGTTTCCCCACTCAAGCTGAAAAAGAAGCTGAGGCTGGGTTTGGCTCTGCTGCCAATGGGGAGGGTTGGAATCGGGGTCCATGAGACCTCCTGAAGCATCTCCTCTCCACCTGAGGAAGCTCTTCATGTTTCTGAACCCACGTTCCACTCCAGGGACACCTCCTGTACTGAGGCAGGTGAGCTGAGAGGGCACAGAGCACCCAGTGCACCATGTCTGCAAGATCTCGGTGCCCCCCTTGCCTGGACTGGCTCTGAGCATCCACCACTGGAAGTCACCTCCTCCAGCATGGTCCTGTCCCAAAGTTGACTTCGTACCAGCAGAGCTGCAAACGGAGCTATCGCCAGGAAATGCTGCAGCTGCTACAGCTGCGCAGCCACCTCCCAGGCCTCTGCCTCAGTTTCCCCTCCCAGCCTGCTCCGTGTCAACTTCTCTAGGAAGGAACTGCTTCTTGCAAGGGCTTTTGCAGTACATAAGAAGTGGAGCCTCAAGCCCTGCTGAGGCTGTGGCACATGCCACCCTGCTGTGTGACACAGCCGTGTTGAAGGGGAACCCAGAGGGGGATGCTGCACAGCTTCTCCCCCAGGGTTTCAGGTCCCCTGGAGAGTGTGGGGTGTTACATGGGCATGTGTGGTTCTGGTTTGGCACTGCCAATGTGGCCTGGGGCAGGATACGGCCACCTCGTGTCCACTGGCCATGGGGTACCAGCAGCGTCCCCCACTGTCCCTGCATCCCACCTGCTCACAGAGCCCTGGGGCCACGCGGTGGCCTTTTGGCAGGTCTTCACACCTGGTCTCCAACGGTGGCTGTGGAGGAATGGTGGGCAGCTGGGAGAGATGGAGACGTCCAAGGACTATCGCTGTACCAATGCCTCCTGCCACAGCCAGATGTGTCCCATTTTCCACAAAATATGATGTTTCTGTGGTGCTGGGGGCCTCTCTCTAACACCCATGGGTGCTGAGGAGATGTGGGATGTGCATGGACAGGACATCCATGAGCCAGCCCCGATTCTGGGAGCTGGCATGGGGTGGCATATCCCCAGCCACTGTGGCACTGCCTGGCTGTGGTGCCACTGGGATGTTCCCAGTGGTGGCTGGAGGGCACCGACTGCACAACGCCATACGTGATCCATCCAGCTGCATCCCGTATGGGAGCAGGTGCCCAGGGACCGGCAGCTCCCGGAGCAGGGCTCAGCATCCCCCGGGGACCATCAGCTACCGGAGCAGGGCCCAACATCCCCGAGGAGCAGCAGTGTCCGGAGCAGGGCTCAGCATCCCTGGGCAGATGCAGGCACCAGAGTGGGCTCAGTATCCCTGGGGACCAGCAGCTCCCAGAGCAGGGCTCAGCATCCCCGCAGCCGCCTGGGTTCGTGGCTCGGCTCCAGCCCTGCCAGCCCCGGTGGCACTGGCAAGCTGCCATGCCAGCGCTCCCGCCTGCCCGCCGCACCGGCCGCTGCACCGCCCGAGCGAAGCCAGCGTGTCCCAGCAGTGGGGGCCCATTAGAACTGAAATGTTCCTACTGGGGTATTTTATTTGCACACTTCAGTAGAGTGGACACCAAAAGGCTTTGCTAATGCTTCATGGGCTGCTAATTTCCTCTCTGACCCGCATTGTCGGAGGGTGACCCCAGCCCGAATCTCTCCGCAATGAATGCCAAAGGCTGACACCGGCCCGGGTTAGGGGTGACAATGGGGCCTCTGTGGGCTCCGGGCAGGCTCTAGTTGGGAGCTGGAGAACAGGGGGAATTTGTGTGGCTCTCAAAAGCTCTGGGTGGCACAATAAGGGAGGCCCCGGGGTCTCCCAGGAAGACAGAGGCGGCCCAGGGAAGCCGGGCTGGGGGAGGCGGGCGGGAGGATGGTTTCCTTTGTGAAAAGCTTTCTTTAGAAAGGAAGGTTTTTCTGAATGCCCCCTTAGACGACCCAATCGGGGCCTGGCAGATGGATATCACAGGCACGCTGCTTATTCATGGCAGGCTGCGGCTTTGAGCCGTCCCCCCCCTCTTCCCCCAGCCTTTTATTCATTTTAAAGCTAATTTGTTTTGTTAATGTTTTCTTGCCCTCCCCCTCTCTCCTGTGCAGATTGTGACTCATACTGCAAAGCCTCCAAGGGGAAACTGAAGATCAACATGAAGAAGTACTGTAAGAAAGACTACGGTGAGTCGCCCCCCTTGGCCGCTGCTTCCCAGGGGGGAGAGGGTGCACAGGGATGCAGAGCAGGAGCATCTCCCTCCCCAGGTGTCACCAGGCCCACCCAGCCCATGGGCCCAGGCAGCCCGGCTCTGCTTCGTGGCAGCTGCCCTCACTGGGGTGTGTGCAGTTTGGGGTATGGTTTTTGCCGGGTTTGGCGGGGGAAGCCCTGGGTAGTGATGCTGGGCGAAGCAGCGATGCAACGTGTTACTTGGAAAATATGAGTCCCCCTGCAGATGCTGAGACAACCCCAAAATCAGTGTCCATGTTGTCCTCATCCCACGGTGTCTTCTGGGTTGCGATGGCACCGTGTCCTGCCTCTTCTCACTGTGCTGTTCCATGCTTTGCTGTGGGGACAAGCAGCTGGCAGTTCCCCGTCATATGGATCCATCCCTCCTGTAATTCCCAGGCAAGTTCAGAAGGTGGTGGAGCCCTGGGACAAGCCGGGGAGGCAGTGGGATCCCAGTCCTTGCTGGTACTTGAGGTCCTGAGCATCCTTCCACAGCTCCAGCTTGGAGCAGGCACGTCCCGAGCTCCCGCCCCACCTCTCTGCTCCTGGGATTATTTTTAATGTGGGTCCATGCCTAACGTGGTGACCACCGGGTCCATGGAGGAGGTGTCCAGGGTGATCCCAGGAGGGGATCACACCAAGTCCACACCAAGAAACCCCTTGCAGCCCTCCTCAGGGCTCAGCAGCCCCTCTCCACCCCGGCTCAGCCATCACCTGCCGGCGCTGAGTGGCGTGGGCAGGGGCAGGTGGGGAAGGATGGCTCCACTCGGTCCCATGTGCCCGGCGCGTTGCCCTCCTGCGCCAGCTGTGCCAACGCTGCTGGGGTGAGCCGAGTGTCAAGAATGGGATCAACCTGGAAAAATCAAGAAGAGCTGGTTAAATTACAGGAGCTCCGTGTCGGTGGATGTTTAGAAATGCTGTTAAACATACACAGGAGCTAGAAATTACCTCCCCCCCATAGACTGTAGTGAGAGAGAGCAAAGTGTCTGCAGGAGGGACCAAACATGAGCTGTCAGGTTTGCCCCGGGCATGGGGAGTGGGCTGGGCACGGGCGAACCTGGCTTTGAGCCGAGCCTTCAAACTTTTGAACAATCAAGGAATTACGAAGCACTGCAGGACAGGGTTTAGCATCCTCATGGGCTGCGGTTGCCCGGGTGTTTGCCAGCCCTTCCCCTCCACAGTAGAGGAATACATAAAAAAATATATCTATATATGCATATGCATGCTTATATGTTTCTCTATTTGTATGCATATATATTTCACCAAACTACCAGGGGAAAAAAAAAAAAACGTATCCCGTCTGCATCAAAGCACCCAGGACTGGCGATACCTCCTCCCTCCCCCAAACACGCTCCCAGCAGCAGCTCAGCATGTCCGGGAAGTGTTTGCAAGAGCAGAACGAATTCCCATTTAACAGCCCATCCCCAGACAAGGCGCTTCCCGGTGGAGCCGGCCAAGGGATGCTTCAGGCTGGCTTTGTGCTCTGGCACCTCCCCGCCAGCTCGGGGGAAGGAAGAGGGCTCGGAGGCAAATGTTTTATTTGCATTCCCATTTTTTCTTCCATTACCCACATGGCAAAATTGTTGCGGAGAGTATCCCTTGGCAAGCGTGAGCTGCGGGGGCTGGGGATCACTTGTGGTCCCCATCCAGCGAGGCCATGCCGAGGTCCGGCCACGCTCAGAGGAGCTGCCGGAGGTTCATCAGATGTTGGAAAGGTCCAAAGAATGCCTTTGCCCGTAGAGAAAAGGACTTAATTGCATGTGAGAAAGTCACTGCTAGATCATGAGGTTACTAAAGCCGGGGCTGAGCATGAGGCTACTAAAGCCATGGGGTTTCTCGTGGGTGGATTCTCTGCTGGCTACTAAGGTACAAATGCATTTCCCGCACGTGCATCCCTTCATTTTCCCACCTGGCTTCTCCAGCATCTCCTAAGGGCTGAACTCACGCTGGAGCATTTGCTCTCTGGAGAGGGGAGAAAGCAGCCACTTGACTGCAGGAAACTGGGACCTGCCGTGATCCAAATTGGCCCTGGGAGCTCAGAGGGAAAAAAAGGCACGTGCATCCCGCTTCCAGCCGAGCAGCATTATCCCTCCCTGCGGCTCTCGGAGCGATGTTCGGGTGGTGGCAGCACTTGGGCTTTGCTTGAGGGGCAGCCCCAGCATGGTTTCACTCGTTTGCTTGTCCGATCACCAGGAAGATATTTCCTGGGGGTTTGGGTGAAAGCTTAAGCTTGGTTTTCTTTGAGGTTATAACATGGGATCGGGGGCTTCATCAGACCCTGGGGAGACGAGGGCAGCTGTGAATAGGGGTGCTGCAAAGAGCTTTTCTTTTCTGTGTTATCACGCAGCATTGCTTCTGCAAAAGCACAAGTGAGCCAAAGCCGTTTGCCAGGGCTCTTTTGGGGCGCAGACTGTCCCAGTGCGGGAACCGGGGTGCTCCCACCCGAGCCCTCCTGGCCCTGGGGGGGTCCCCAACCAGCCCCACGGCCCCAGCCAGCCCCATAGGTGCCGCAAATTTGCTTTTTCAATAGCAAACCAGCCCGAGGAGACAGTGGGGTAAGCGATGCCGCAGCGCAGCCCGGCCGTGCCGGGGCAGCCCGGGCTTTGGACGGGGCCAGGGAGGGAAGAAAGGGTTGAAAAGGTGCAGGGAGGGATAATAAAGACTTTGGGACTGACACCCCAGCAGGAAGCCAATTAGGAGGCTCTTTTCCTCACCGTTCCGCCGGCATCGCTGGGCTGAATGTCCTAAAAGGCTCTAATTAGCTTGAACAGAGTTACTTCTCCCGCGGGCTCCATCGGGAAGCTATCATCCGCCCCGCGCTTCTCAATGGGGCTTTTTAGCTCCCCGTTTCATTCAGCGATTCAAAGGGGATATTTTCCCTTATTTATTTTTTCTTATCTGTTTGTTTTTGTTGGGTTTGTGGTTTGTTTTTTTGTTTTGTGGGTTTGGTTTTTTTTTTTCCTTTTTCTTTTAAATTGGGCCCTTTCCCCGCACTATGGGTTTTGGTGCAAATATTTGGAGTGAAACAGGGCGCAGGGAAAGGCAGGCTGGGAGATTTCAAGGGAGGGGGGCAGACAAGAAGAGAAGCAGAAGAGCTTTTTCTGGGTTTATTTTGGCTGCCTGGTGGAGCGCAGGGGTCGCTTGGCTCCCAGAAAACCAGAGATAGAGGATTCACTGGGTTTGGGACAGTTAAAATTAGCCCATGGAAGCAGAAGGGGGATCCCTGCGGGGTCCTGCTGAGGATGGAGATTCCCCCTGGCCCAAAAAGAGAGGGGATTATTTTATTTGAGCAGGTGATGCTGGGGCGGGTGATGCGGAATCACCCCTCGCTCGCTCGGGTGCCGCCGTTTCAGCCCAATCTTTGGGGCTTTTCCCGTTGTCTGTGCGGTGTGGCTCATCCAAGTGGGGTGGGCGGCTGCAGTAAAGGAAACCTAGATGTTTTTAAACTCCATTTTTCCCCTGACCCTGAGCTCCTCGCTCTGCAGCGGGGCCCGATCCTGCGCCAAGGATGCCAGAGTGTTTTGTTGGGAACTGGCACTGTGGTCCCAACCATTGCTCCCGCACCCTTCCCATGTCCCCAGCACAGCATCGGGGAGGGGATGGGGGTGAGGAGCATGATCCTCGTCTGAAAGGTGAGATCATCTGCTCACTTTGCCCTTTCTTGGAAAAAAAAAAAGTAAAAAAAAAAATATCCTTCCTTTCGTGGAGACTTCACTTAGTCACCCCCTTTGTCGAGAGGAGCTTGGCAGGGGCTGGTGGAAAAACGGAAAACGTGTTTTCAAAAGGCAGCTTGAAAAGAGAGACAGGGGGAGAAAAAACCCTGAATCCACAGAAAAACCCAAGGCTGGGGGGAAGCACCATCCCTGGCTCGTCCCCGGCTCATCCCCAGCTCGTCCCCAGCTCGTCCCTGGCTCATCCCCAGCTCATCCCTGGCTCGCAGCCCCTTCCACCACCCTGGAAGGTGGAGAAATCCTGCTCCCGGAGTGGGGTAGTGGTGAGCAATCCCTCCCCGTAACCGCATCCCAAGGGAGTGAGCCGGGGCAGCGAGGGGTCCCCCAGCACCGTGGGGAGGACGGTGCTGGGCCAGGGCGCACCCAGGCCAGGTGGGATTAGGGGTCATAAATCTCCAGTATTAAACTGGTAGGAAACTGGCAACCAGAGGCCGGCAAAGACACCACCAAATAAATTAAAATTAAAAAAAAAAGGGGTGGGAAAAAATCCTATTTTAACCCTTTGCTCCAGCGAGGAGCCAGCCCTTTCCATTCCCAAACCCGAATGGTGTCGGGGTCACCTTTTGCTGCTGGTTGGAGTAAAATCCACATGGGCCACGCTCTGCTTGTGCGGAGGGAAGGGACCTGGTCCTTTGGAAAGCCCTGGCTCAGGCTGGGATGCCTCCATCTGCATCCACGTCCCAAGCACCGATTTCCATCTGTTTATATTAAAGACCCTCTTGTTGCTCCCAGCAAACCACTCCACTCACGCTGCCACCCCCATGGGACGGTGGAATCTTTCCTCGGGGCCAGCGCAGTGATCATAGAATCATGGAATGGTTTGGGTTAGAAAGGACCTTAAAGCCCACCCAGTGCCACCCCCTGCCCTGGGCAGGGACACCTCCCACCAGCCCAGGTTGCTCCAAGCCCCGTCCAACCTGGCCTTGAACCCCTCCAGGGATGGGGCAGCCACAGCTTCTCTGGGCAACCTGGGCCAGGGGCTCACCACCCTCACAGCAAAGAGTTTCTGCCTCACATCTCATCTCAATCTCCCCTCTTCCAGTTTGAAACCATTCCCCCTCGTCCTATGGCTCCCCTTCCTGATCCACAGTCCCTCCCCAGCTTTCCTGGAGCCCCTTTAGGGACTGGAAGGGGCTTGAAGGTCTCCCTGGAGCCTTCTCTTCTCCAGGCTGAACCCCCCCAGCTCTCTCAGCCTGTCCTCACAGCAGAGGGGCTCCAGCCCTCCCAGCATCTCCGGGGCCTCCCCTGGCCCCGCTCCAACAGCTCCGTGTCCTTCTGCTGTTGGTGCCCCAGCGCTGGAGGCAGCCCTGCAGGGGGGTCTCACCAGAGCGGGGCAGAGGGGCAGAATCCCCCCCCTCCCCCCCCCGCC